>VUYV01000760.1:115488-152747 GCA_008711295.1 Anarhynchus alexandrinus | reverse complement strand
CTCCTTCTGGGTTAACTCCTGTAGCAGGAGGGTGAGAAGGAAACGTCTCCTCCACAATCTCCACCTCCTTCTTTGACTCTACCCAAGCGTCTCCAGCTCCTGGCATGGAATGTCCCATTGTGACCCAGGCTGTGTCACAGAGCGGCTGCAAGGGCTCCTCTGATCCCTCCTTAGCCTCCCCCAGATCCTGCCAGGTTTTGCCCTACAAGAGGGAGAGGAGGTGCGGTGGGTGTTGTGGGGTGCTATCACCACCTCACTGCCCGCTCCCCAAGGAGAACGGGGGGGCACTGAGAGCCATGGGGGATGTCCCCAGATGGGGGCTCACCTTGTGCACTCCAGACGCGCTGGTCAGCTCGTCAGTCCCAATTGGAGAGGCTGTGCCACCACGGCTGGTGCAGGGCTGCGCACACAGCAACATTCCAGTTCCTGGGATACAGACAGGGCTTGGAGACCGACACACACAGCAGCATCTCCATTCCTGGGATACCAGTGAGGCTCAGGGACCCCATTATGGAATTTTCCTTCATGTGAGAGAGCAGCTGGAGTGCATGGAGCTCTGCCTGGGGATGGGTGACGAGCCAGCTGCGAGCTTGCGGGTCAGGGTCAAGGAGAAGACTGGGATGGGTGTCATTGATCAGGAGGAACATGCATGTGAGGCCTTCTACAGACAGCTAGAAGTAGTCTCATGTTTGCAGGTCCTGCTCTTCACGGGGTATTTTAACCACCCTGATACCTGCTGGAGGGACAACTCCGCCAGCGCATAGGCAACACAGGAGGTTCCCAGAGCACATTGGTGATAACTTCCTGGCACATGGGACACAGGAGCCAACAAGGAACAGTGATCTGCTGGCCCTTGTACCTACAAACAAGGAAAGCTTCACTGGGAGCGGTGTCTGATGCGTTGGATAGTTGTGGTGCCATTCAGAGGGAGAGCTGTGGCATGGGCCCCTCTGTGCCCAGGGACCAAAGCCCTGCCAGGATGATGTCCAGGCCACCAGTCAGAGGCGATCAGACATTCTGACCAACCTAGCTCAACTATACGCAGAAATAAGTCTGAGAAGTTCTCTCAAAGCACTAGTGAAGACTCTCACAGTGATAGTTAAAAGGACACCAAGATGAAGGCTCAAACACCACCACTGCTTGTTTACAGACACAAATTTATTAAGACACAGGCACAACTTGGTGCAGCAGCAAAAGGTACCTGCTGTCAGGATCCTGGACTGGCGTCTCACCAGGGTATAACCTTCCCCTCCCAGTCCCGGAAGGTCCCAGTCTCCTTCTCAGAGAGGGAGGAGAGCACCTTCAGCATCCCTCGCACACTCTCATCCACCGTCAAAAGGGCCTGCAGGGGCAGAAGGAGAAACAGAGCCACATGTCAAAGGCCTGACTAAGGTCTGCCCTGGAGCAGATCATTGCTCAGGGCTTGGGGCTCTCTGAAGGGAGTAAGGAGAGGCCACCACAGGGCAAGAAGAGTTCCTCGTCTCTCATCTCCTTCCCTCGTGTGCCTCCAGGTCAGGGTATCTGCCACAGAGCTCCCCCAGAGCCCAGCATGTCTGGGACTGTTCAATCCACAGCGTTCCCAAATAAAGACATTCTTCCAGACCTTGGCGATAAGCTCTCTTACCTTTTCCGATCCTGAGCCCCCCATGTCGGTTTGCACCCAGCCGGGGTGGAGAGCAACGCAGAAGACGCCGTGTTCCCGGTACCCCATGGACTGGCACTTGGTCAGCATGTTCAGAGCAGCCTGCGGGGAGACAGGGCAGGGACGGCGGTGGGAGGGGAAGGGTGGCTGCAAGGGGACACGTCCAGACCCCACGGCAGGGACAGAGCAGGGCAGGTGGAGGCAGCTCCCCAGGGCACACGGTGGTGCTGCACTATCCCCGTGCAGACGCCCAGCCCAGCCAAGGGCCCGTCCTGGCATGTCCCTCTGAGGTGGCACCCAGGGCCAGGCACAGGAATGTGCCGTGAGAGGGACCCAGTGACCGGTGGGAGCTCAGGCACAGCGCAGAGAGGAGCAGGGACTCGCAGGGAGCTTGGAAGGAGATCGTTCAGAGAGGAAAATGCCTGGTGTCATACCCAGCACAGTGTGGCAGTACCTTGCTGCAGCGGTATGAGACAACATGTCCATAATCCCATAAATAGACTTCCTCAATGGAGCCAGCCATGCTGGACATGTTGACGATGGCTGCCTTGCTGCAGCTCAGCGCCGAGCCCGGGCTCCCCTGGGCAGCCTTCTTCAGCAAGGGCAGGAACGCCTGCGAGGAGGAAGAGGTTTCAGGGGCACACACGGAGGTGGCACAGGGCAGAGGACCAGGTTCTTTCTGGGACAATGTTGGCACCAGCACCGGAGCATCCTCCCAACTCTTCCCACTGCCACGGCCCACCAGGCTCCAGCTCCTGAGCTCCAGCCCACAGCTCCATGAGCTTCTCACTGAGTGAGAGCCCATCGGCACTGGAGTGGAGTCAGGACCCTCTGCCACCGGCCCTTCATGTCCCCGGGGACAGCCCTGCTGAGGTGAGGGTCTCACCTGGCCCATCAGCAGGGGCCCAACCGTGTTGGTGGTGTAAATCTGGGTCATGTCCTCCAGCGTCTCGTTATCCAGAGTGTTCATCTTGGCGATTCCAGCGTTGTTGATGAGGAGGTTCAGCCCCGAGCCCCCCAGCTGCTCCCCGACTCTGGCTGCGGCCGCCTTGATGCTGGCGGGGTCGGAGACTTCTGCAGAGCCGACACAGTGGAGGTCAGCGTCCCCGTGGTGGCTTGGGGTCCCCTGCGTCCCCCCAGGGACGTGCCCTCGGGGCTGGCCATGAGCAGGAGGGACGGCAGTGCCCGGTGTCCCCGCAGGCACCGGCCCGTCGGCACAGCTCCCTCCCGGCACGGGGCTCCCCGGGTGTGCGCAGCGCCCGGGCACACGCCAGGGGAACCGGGGCGAGGGACCCCCACCTCGGGGCACCTACCGAGCGGGATGATGACCAGGTTGGGGTGCTTGGAGGCCAAATTCTGTAACTCCTGCAAGAGAGGGACCGCGTGGGCACGAAGAGGCAGGAGGAGCAGCCCCATGTGGCTGCGGCTCCGTCCCTGCACGGCCGCATGCCCAGCACCCTGCTCCGGCCGCCCCGCTCCCCTCGGACGGGGCTCCGCGCCTCCCGCACGCGCCACGTGCCGCTGTCCCCTCCGCACACGCCAGGCACAGCGGGTCCCACAGCCGTCCCAGCCCGGCTGCCCTGTGCCGCGGGTGCCCGGCTGCAGCTCGAGCCCTTTGCAACCCCCTCCCTGCTCCAACCTGCCGCCCCGGCACCGAGCGCTCCCGTCCCCAGCACAACCCGCTGCGTCCCAGCCCAGCCTCACCTGCGCCCGCTGTCCCTTGGGGTCCCGGCACGTCGCAAAGACCCACTTGGGGGGGTTTGGCATCCCCAGGAAATGCTGGACAAGCCCCAGACCAATCCCACGGTTGGCCCCCGTCACCAGAACGGAGCAGACGCGAAGATCTCCCATTTCGCTTATCCTCCCGCTGCTCCCGCTTGCGGTGTTTGCTCAGCTCCCTAATGCTGCTTTATAGCGTGTTCCTCGGCCACCCCACCCACTCGGGGCTTGAACAAACTCTTGGCTCCAGGTACAACCTCTGCAGCTCTTCGAACTCCAGGACACAGTTCCTGGCTGGGAGCCAGCCCTCCTTACCAAAGGGCAAAAGTGACTTGGCTTTTTCAGGCAAACTCAGCTGACCTCGGGAAACCTGGCCCCATAATCCAGGAGGTCCCGGCCAGCCTGGCCAGGAGAAGCTGTCGTGGGTGCGGAGGGAGGGAGCAGCATGTGGGATGTGCCATGGCTCAGGTGGGCTTGACAGCTTCGCAAGATGGTCTTTCCACATCGCACCCACATAACACTGGAAAGAGACAGGTCTTATCCCCCTGTCCCGGGTCCCACGAGCCAGGTCGTGCCTCACATGGCCCCGAGCAGATGTTCTCTGCCTCGCTCTTGCCTCTTCCGGGCCAATGCCCCTTCGCCGGTTGTCCCATGAAAGACCCGTGGAAGGGAGCAAACCCGGCGTGGTCTGCTGGCAGAAGGCGGTGGACCTGCGTGGCCTGCACATCACGTCTCCGCTGTCCGCGCGCTCCGTCCCTTGGGGTGCTGCCCCACCAGGCACTAAGCTCAGCGGCTGCCCCACCACTTCTCTCGCGTTGGGGCCATCGCTGCTGTCGGGACCTCCGCTCTCTGCCTTCCCACTTTGCAAGTTAACTCACGGTGTTGTGCCTCCCTTTGGCGGCTCTTCTCATGCTGGTTTGGGGAAGGATAAAAGTTTAGGGTTGTGCCCAAAAGCTTGAGTGAGCGTACCCAGCCCCAGGCGGCTCTGAAGGCCGTGTGGTCTCGTCTGAAGGGCCAAGGCCTGACGCTCCTCATCAGCAAGACAAGCGTCAGTTCAGGTGTCCCGCTGCCATCTGTGCACTCACTGCACGCAGCGTCACCTCAGCCGGGTGCGTTCTCGCTCTCTCGAAGGAGACAGACTGATGGGGGCAAGCGCAGGACCGTGGGTCTCCTCTGCCCACCCAGAGGAGGAGGGAGGCTGAGGGGCAGCTCGGCTCAGCCCCGGCATCTCCCATGCTTCGCTCCTCCCCAGCTGGAGCTCCTGCCCTGAGGAAGGGAAAGGCTGGAGCCCGGCCGGTCCCTGGGGCGTCCTCCCCGTCCCCTGCCCTTCTGCCGGGGGTTTCTGTCCAGTTGCTCATCCGCAGTCTGCGACAGAGACCTCCAGGGCAGTCCTCAAGCTCGGGGTTTGTCACGTATTAACCGAGCGTTGGTGTCTGTGCGTCAGGAATTTCTGCCGCTGCTGGAGAAGGCAGTGAAGGGCGCGGGGAAGGAGGGGCTGAGCTGCAGCAGGGCCGCGGTCACCAACGTCTCCACCAAACTGGGCTCCATCGGGCTGTGCCGGAGTGGCACCCCTGTACCCGTACCGTGCCAGCAAGGTGAGGTGCCAGGGGAGGTGCTGGGGGCTCTCTGCTGGGCACCGTGCCCGTGCGGTCACCCGGACGGGCGTCATGTCCCCACACACCCACAGCCCCAATGGCCGGTGGCCCCTCAGCCCGGGGCCGGGCCGGGAGCCCTTCCCCTCCCTCCTCACCGGCCGGGCAGCCATGCCGGGCCCATGCCTGACCCGCTCCGGAGGCCGCTGCTTTCCCGCCCGAGCCTCCCACCCTCCCCGGGGGGCCGGGGCCACCCCAGGGCCACGGCTCCTCCAGGCCTCGGCAGCCCCGTCCTGGGCGAGGTGGGCTGAGGAGAGAGCAGGAGGGGACGGGACAGGCGGCCATGACAGGGGGGCCCCGGCCGAGCCCGGCACCCGCTCCCCACGTGCTGTGTGTCCGTCTGTCCCGCCTGCGACCCAGCGTCCCCCGACTGAGGGGAGAGGGCAGCCGGTCCCTGCGCCCCCCAGCCCCTCGGGCACCTCAGCCGCAACGGTGTCTGCATGGCCCTGGGGGTGCCCTGCAGTGGGGAGAGGGGTTCTGCCCCGGCTCCTCCACAGCCATTTTCTGACTGGGAAACGTCCCCCCTCCTGCCCACCCGTGCCCTGGGTCATGCTGGCACGGCGGTGCCTCTTCCAGGCTGCCCAGAACATGGTGACGAGGTGCATGGCTGCGGAGCTCCGAGACAAGGGGATCTTGTGCACGGCCATCCATCCCGGCTGGGTGAAGACCGACATGGGGACGGAGAAGGTACTGGGCTGTGCAGGGAAGGGTCAGCAGGACTGGGTCCCCGCACTGTACCCCCAGCTGTCCTCCCTCTCCAGGAAGGAAGGGACATTGGTCCTGGAGGCCCAGGATGGGCTCTGAAGCCTGCATCCCTGTGGACATGGGGCTGGAGGCTCTGGAGCTGCCCAGGGGCAGGGAGGGGGACCACGGGCCATGGCAGCCCTGCCAACGCTGGGTCCAGGAAGGCATGGAGAAGAACATCACAGCAGCCTGGGGACGTGTCGGTGTGCGGCCAGGCCTCCTGGGCCCCCGGCTGTCCCCATGGGGAGTGCGGTCACCCAGACGAGCGCCGCATCCCCACACACCCACAGCCCCAACGGCCGGTGGCCCCTCAGCCCGGGGCCGGGCCGGGAGCCCTTCCCCTCCCTCCTCACCGGCCGGGCAGCCATGGCGGGCCCGTGCCTGACCCGCTCCGGAGGCCGCTGCTTTCCCGCCCGAGCCTCCCGCCCTCCCCGGGGGGCCGGGGCCACCCCAGGACCAGGGCTCCTCCAGGCCTCGGCAGCCCCGTCCTGGGCGAGGTGGGCTGAGGAGAGAGCAGGAGGGGACGGGACAGGCGGCCATGACAGGGGGGCCCCGGCCGAGCCCGGCACCCGCTCCCCACGTGCTGTGTGTCCGTCTGTCCCGCCTGCGACCCAGCGTCCCCCGACTGAGGGGAGAGGGCAGCCGGTCCCTGCGCCCCCCAGCCCCTCGGGCACCTCAGCCGCAACGGTGTCTGCATGGCCCTGGGGGTGCCCTGCAGTGGGGAGAGGGGTTCTGCCCCGGCTCCTCCACAGCCATTTTCTGACTGGGAAACGTCCCCCCTCCTGCCCACCCGTGCCCTGGGTCGTGCTGGCACGGTGGTGCCTCTTCCAGGCTGCCCAGAACATGGTGACGAGGTGCATGGCTGCGGAGCTCCGAGACAAGGGGATCTTGTGCGCGGCCATCCATCCCGGCTGGGTGAAGACCGACATGGGGACGGAGAAGGTACTGGGCTGTGCAGGGAAGGGTCAGCAGGACCCCCGCTGTAACCCCAGACCTCGGGGAGGGCAGGGGCACTCGGGGCAGGGGATGTTGTGTGACGCTGTGGTCTGGCAGGACCANGCATCTTCTGGGGCAGGGGCAGAGTCGGCAGCGAGCTGTGATGTGCCAAGCGCGTGGGGTGGCCGTCCCCCTTGCCCGGCGTGGCGAGCAGGGGGTGGCAGTAAGGCAAAACACCCCCGTGAGCACTGTGGGTGCTGCTCCCCGGGCCCTGCACCCTCCAGCCTGCTCAAGGCCGGCTGCTTTCTGTGCCGCTCGCAGCCCGTGGCAGCGACGCTGCGCCTCGTCCTCCTCCGCAGGCGCCCCTGACGGTGGAGCACAGCGTGCGGGGCATCCTGACCGTGCTGGCCAGCCTCTCGCAGGACACCTCCGGCGCCTTCCTCTGCTGGGAAGGGAACAGCCTGACCTGGTGATGGACAGACGGACGGATACCATCCGTCGGATGGACAGACGGACAGACGACGGCACCTCTTGCCCAGGCGGCAGCCTCCCCACTCGCTGGCGTGCCCCTCCGCATGGTCACCCCGCTCACCGTCCACCCGCCCCGGGCTGCCAGGAGAGGGGAAGGGCGCGGGGAGCAGCTTCTCTCCCCGTCCCCATCCCTGCAGCCCCCCTGTACCCCCCGACTCCGTAAATGCTGGGAGCTGACGCCTCTCTGCTCTGTCTCCGCACTCGCAGCCTTGAACCCCCCGGCCGAGCCCGGCACCCGCTCCCCACGTGCTGTGTGTCCATCTGTCCCGCCTGCGACCCAGCGTCCCCTGACTGAGGGGAGAGGGCAGCTGGTCCTTGCGACACCCAACCCCTCGGGCACCCCGGCCGCAGCGGTGTCTGCATGGCCCCGCAGCCGGGACACCCCGAGTGCCTGGGGCAGCCCCGTGGCCGGGAGAGGGGCTCTGCCCTGGCAGCGGTGCCTCCTGGAGGGGCCGTCTCCGCAGGACGGTCATGGTGACACAGCACCCACGGGCTGTCACGCGTGGGGACCCAGCGACAGCCGCGGGTGGGCGGGCGGCTGCGGGCACGGCCACAGCCCGGGATAAGGAGCGGGGCCGCACAGCAGAGCCGGGGGCTCTCGGGCAGGGGTTTATTGAGGCTGTGGGGCCGGCGGGAGCCGCGGCACAGGGCCCCGCTGGCAGGAGGTCGGGCCGGCGTCTCACCAGGGCACGACCTTGCCTTCCCAGTCCAGGAAGGTGCCGGTGTCCTTCTCGGTGAGGGAGGAGAGCACCTTCAGCATCCCTCGCACGCTGGCCTCCACCGTCACGGGGGGCTGTGGGGAGAGGGGGAGAGGCAGCCTGTGCCCGAGGGCGGGCGAAGGGCCACCCTGCAGCAGCCGGGGCGAGGAGCCGCCACAGGGCCCAGGAAAGCCGCCGGCCCCCGGCCGAGGGGCCGAGCAGGGAGCCGAGGGGCCGGGGGCAGCCGGCACGTGGGGCTGGGGCAGGGGCAGCTGCCTGGGCAGGGATGGGGCAGGCGGGGAGGTGGTGGTCGGGGGCGGAGGGCAGCGACCGCCTCCCCTGGGAAATGAGCCCGGGATGGACCCGCCATGGGGAAACTCCTACCGTGTGTCCGGCTGCGCTCCCCATGTCGGTTTGCACCCAGCCGGGGTGGAGAGCAACGCAGAAGACGCCGTGTTCCCGGTACCCCATGGACTGGCACTTGGTCAGCATGTTCAGAGCAGCCTGCGGGGAGACAGGGCAGGGACGGCGGTGGGAGGGGAAGGGTGGCTGCAAGGGGACACGTCCAGACCCCACGGCAGGGACAGGGCAGGGGAAGCAAATCTGTCCCCAGCATGGCATGGCTGTACCTTGCTGCACCGATATGAGACAACTTGCATCAGCTCCCAACCAGCAGGAGAAGTGATGGAGCCTCCAATGCTGGACATGTTGACGATGGCTGCCTTGCTGCAGCTCAGCGCCGAGCCCAGGCTCCCCTGGGCAGCCTTCTTCAGCAAGGGCAGGAACGCCTGCAAGGAGAAAGAGGATTCAGGGGCACACACAGAGGTGGCACAGGGCAGAGGACCAGGTTCTTTCTGGGACAATGTTGGCACCAGCACCGGAGCATCCTCCCAACTCTTCCCACTGCCACGGCCCACCAGGCTCCAGCTCCTGAGCTCCAGCCCACAGCTCCATGAGCTTCTCACTGAGTGAGAGCCCATCGGCACTGGAGTGGAGTCAGGACCCTCTGCCACCGGCCCTTCATGTCCCCGGGGACAGCCCTGCTGAGGTGAGGGTCTCACCTGGCCCATCAGCAGGGGCCCAACCGTGTTGGTGGTGTAAATCTGGGTCATGTCCTCCAGCGTCTCGTTATCCAGAGTGTTCATCTTGGCGATTCCAGCGTTGTTGATGAGGAGGTTCAGCCCCGAGCCCCCCAGCTGCTCCCCGACTCTGGCTGCGGCCGCCTTGATGCTGGCGGGGTCGGAGACTTCTGCAGAGCCGACACAGTGGAGGTCAGCGTCCCCGTGGTGGCTTGGGGTCCCCTGCGTCCCCCCAGGGACGTGCCCTCGGGGCTGGCCATGAGCAGGAGGGACGGCAGTGCCCGGTGTCCCCGCAGGCACCGGCCCGTCGGCACAGCTCCCTCCCGGCACGGGGCTCCCCGGGTGTGCGCAGCGCCCGGGCACACGCCAGGGGAACCGGGGCGAGGGACCCCCACCTCGGGGCACCTACCGAGCGGGATGATGACCAGGTTGGGGTGCTTGGAAGCCAAATTCTGTAACTCCTGCAAGAGAGGGACCGCGTGGGCACGGAGGGGCAGGAGGGTCAGCCCCGTGTGGCTGCGGCTCCGTCCCTGCACGGCCGCGCGCCCAGCACCCTGCTCCGGCCGCCCCGCTCCCCTCGGACGGGGCTCCGCGCCTCCCGCACGCGCCACGTGCCGCTGTCCCCTCCGCACACGCCAGGCACAGCGGGTCCCACAGCCGTCCCAGCCCGGCTGCCCTGTGCCGCGGGTGCCCGGCTGCAGCTCGAGCCCTTTGCAACCCCCTCCCTGCTCCAACCTGCCGCCCCGGCACCGAGCGCTCCCGTCCCCAGCACAACCCGCTGCGTCCCAGCCCAGCCTCACCTGCGCCCGCTGTCCCTTGGGGTCCCGGCACGTCGCAAAGACCCACTTGGGGGGGTTTGGCATCCCCAGGAAATGCTGGACAAGCCCCAGACCAATCCCACGGTTGGCCCCCGTCACCAGAACGGAGCAGACGCGAAGATCTCCCATTTCGCTTATCCTCCCGCTGCTCCCGCTTGCGGTGTTTGCTCAGCTCCCTAATGCTGCTTTATAGCGTGTTCCTCGGCCACCCCACCCACTCGGGGCTTGAACAAACTCTTGGCTCCAGGTACAACCTCTGCAGCTCTTCGAACTCCAGGACACAGTTCCTGGCTGGGAGCCAGCCCTCCTTACCAAAGGGCAAAAGTGACTTGGCTTTTTCAGGCAAACTCGGCTGACCTCGGGAAACCTGGCCCCATAATCCAGGAGGTCCCGGCCAGCCTGGCCAGGAGAAGCTGTTGTGGGTGCGGAGGGAGGGAGCAGCATGTGGGATGTCCCGTGGCTCAGGTGGGTTTGACAGCTTCGCAAGCATCCTGCAGGCTAGATGGGTTTTCTACATCATACCACGTAGTGCCCGAGATGGCCCTGAGCAGACGTTCTCTGCTTCGCTCTTGCCTCTTCCAAGCCAATGCCCATTCAGTAGTTGTCCCACGGAAGTTCTGTGGAGTGGAGCAACCCCAGCATGGTCTACTGGCAGAAGGCAGTGGAGCTGCATGGTCTGCACATCACGTCTCTGCTGGTTATGCACTCTGTCCCTTGGGGTGCAGTCCTATGTTGAGTGTTCCCTCTGCCCACAGCCACGGAGGAGTCTGGTGCCTGGAACGTTCTCCTGCAAAGAGAATTGTGTGGGTCAAAGCCCCGTTCTCCACATCGCTCATTGACGTGGGGCACAGACCTGTGAAGCCCGGTGCTGCCCAGTAGCTCAAGTGAGGCATTACGGATCTGCAGGGCTGGCACTGATGTGCGTGCACATCATGTGCTCCCGCTCCGCTGCAAGTGAAGACATATCTCCCGAAACCTCTTGCCAACCGCTCGCTTTCAAGCGCTGAGTCCCGGAGCCATTGCACGGGCTGCTGGGCAACAGTGGAGACAGTGACACTGCAGATGTGTTGTCTTCTCGCCCGGGATGTCTTGGCAGTCGTGTTAACCAGAGCCGCTTCCTCCCAGCTGCAGTGCCCAGCGAGCTCTCGTGCTCCAGCAGCAGTTGCTTTCCTCCTCCCCAGTCCTCTCGGTTTGCCGGGGCTCGGCTGGCAGACACCGGGAGGAAGGCAGGTCCTCCCTGCAGCCCTGAGATGCTCCTGCCCATGGCACCTTCCCCAAACCCAGTCAGGGGGAACGCGGCTTGGGGTAACGATGCCCATTTGGTGGTCCAGCTGTGCCATCCTCAGTCCCTCAGTTGCTTCTGATTTGGTTCTGCTTCGAGACTGCAGCACCTTCACCCTCATACCACCACTGCGTCCACCTTCCCCCCAAAACAAAACTACTTGGAAGTACGGATGTGCCAAAGTTTGACCTGGGGAGGCCTCTGCACCTCAGGCCAGTCACACGGCCACCACAGTGCCACCAAAACAGGCAGTCCTGCCCTGCCTCACCTCCCCATCTCATATTTGGGCAGCTGACTCGAGCGCTCCATCACGGACCTGACCTGTGCCCTGGCGTGGAGGGGGAGGATGCTGCCACCAAGCCCCACCCCAAGCAGGGATGAAGCCCCATGACGCTGGCAGCATCCACTGTGCCGCTTCTGCGTCCGACATGGCGTTGCCCAGCCGCACGAGGGATCCAGCCTTCCACCCCTACCTGCCTTCACCAGGCTCTGCCCCACACCGGGGCTTGGGCGGTCGCAGGACAGGCGTGGGGTTTCCGTCAAATCAGCACGGACCTCGTCTACATCTGGACATCACGCCCTTGAGAAATATTCTCATTGGTAGCCGTCTTCTTTCTGTTACGTTAAAATATGTTAAATATGGTAAAATATGTTAAATATGGTAAAACACGTTAAAAATTAATTGCATGTATGTAAAGCCCGTTCCTTTTCCAAAGACATATTTAGCAAATTGCAGCGTTCTAAGGACATTTTTTTTTTTGCAAGTGGAGACACGCCACAAATCACAGGGGAAAACTTCTCCGCTTTGTTTTTGCTAAGCTCTTAACACAGAATATTGCAGTTTCTGCGGTGGGGGTGGTGAAATATCCTCCCCGGGTACCTGTTTGAGAGACGACTGAGTTTTGCACATCCCATCGCAGCGTCTCGGCGGGAGATGCTGCGTCCCTTCGATACGCCTGTTCTGCCGGCCGGACCTGGCGTGCACCTCTCTCTCCAGCTCTAAGGGGCTTTGTAATCCCCCCTGAACCCGGGAACACGCAGGTTGGCGACAGCCTCAGCCCTTCGTGGTCTCCCATAGCCAGCTTTGCCCGCAAGACTTCCATTTGTTTTCGCATCCTCGGAGTAGAATTTACCATTTTGTTTGCTCGGCGTAAATCCTGAGGCGAAGCCCAGAGCAGGTGACAGAAATGCACACAAACACACCGGGCTCCCTGGCATGGCAAACAGCAAACAATCTTTGTCGGCAGGCGAGAGCCAATGTTTCCTCCTCTGGACCCTGCGGAAAACGTTCCCTGCTAACGTATTTGTTTAGTTCCTCTGCTGTTACTCATAAGACTTTTACAATATCAGCACGTTAAACACTCGCACGTTTCGTCCACTTGGACAACCTCACGGCAACCAAGATTGGGGTTTTATCCTTCTCCTTTCTACTGCCTGGAGATTTTCTTTCATGGCAATGCCCCTTTTTGGGTCCCGGGGTACTTTCTGCACCAGCATCCCATGAGCCGCCTTTGCTCCCGTGGCCATCCAGCGCTGTGCTGTCCACCTTTTGGGGGAGATACTCCTCTGCGGGAAGGCGACAGCGGCAATCGGCTTCCGCGCTCCTGCGCATCTGCAGCTCGTACCTGGGAGCCGATCGCAGATCTTCCCTCTTCCCCCTTCCTCGACCCTGCCAAGTCTCAGCCTCTCCTTAAAGCTCTGCGCATTTCATTTTTTCCCATTTTCTCTCCCGAGGCCCATCAGACCTCCTCCTGCTTTTCCGATCCTCCACACTGGGTCGAGACACCTCTTTTGCCTTGCGAATTCCTCCCGCTTACCAGCAGGACAAAGCTCTGGGTCTTCCAGCCGCCTGTCTCAGACCGAGGTCTCACTGAGGACCCTGACAATTCTCAGCACACCTCCCAGCCCGGCTTTCCGGCTCCGATAGATCATTTCTACAGCCTTTTCTATATTTGTAGTTTTTAATGACCACAGGCCGCGGCTATACTTACCGGTATACGCCATTTGCACGAGAGCTCTGCTCCTCCAAACAGCCTCTTGAGGTTTTCTTCTTCTAGGCAGAGGACGAGGCCGTCACCCACCGTCTGTTAGAAACCCCCCGCGGTGCCTCAGAACCAGCCGGCGTCAGAAACAAAAAATTACCCCTCTTTTTGCTGTGTCACCACATTTTCGTAGCCCTGTTTCGGAGTCGTAACTTTATGATGTTGACTTTGCTCTGGGGCCCCACGCTGCATCGTTGAGCGTTAAGAGTTTAAACAAGCGTCGCTTCTCCAGGAGTCAGAGTCCAACCTGGTGCCAAGAGGCAGAGGAGAGAGCAACCAGCCATGCTTGGCTTCATGCTACTGCTGTCCCCGAGCCTCCAAAAGGCACCTCGGACCAGCTCCCGGGAAGGGATTTGGATGGTTCTTTTGCTCTGAAACGTTCTTGCATGGTCTAAACCTTAAAAGAAGCATCAAGGTCCTTGTGTATACCCCTCTCTCACAACCCTCGCACAGCTGTATTTCACATCTGGATGCTTCCCACCTCACCGCACCGGGAAGGCTCAGAGGCAGCGTTCCAAGACGCAGTCACACTTCCTCCGCTATCCATCGCTGAAAGCTCAGGTGGGCTCGCGCTCACCTCAGATATGCACGCTCAGATGTTTGCACAAAGGGCAACCACGGCGCCGCTTAGAGAAATATTGAGCAACGCGCTTTTCTCTGCTAGCCGGGGGAATGGGTGTGTGGCACAATTAACCTCAGTACATTTAATCTACTGTGTAAGTAAGGATAAACTCACTACTTTTTATCGAGCCTATTTCCTCCAAGGTGTATTCAGGGCTGTTTCGGGCCATATTAGTCACTTGCTGAGAAATCAATAGATAGTGATGAAGGAACCGCTAATCCAGGGGTGGGGTGGGACCTACCCAGCCCTGCAACTGCTTGTGTGTGATGCTGGGCAGGTCGTGTTCCCCCTTCCGTGACTCATTTTCTTTTTGGTTGGAGAGGACTAGTGACACCCCCTTGCGAAGGGATGGCGTGGGGACTGCGGGCGAGAGCCTGAGCTCAAACGCAGCTCCCAGGTGAGGTGAGGAGGTCTCAAGCAAGGCTTCTTCTGGCCCTTTTTCATAGCTTTGTTGTTTTCCCAGCAGGCGGTTCCAAGTGACAACTGCGGTGTCTCAGAGCTGGCCGTGAGCCCAGGCACCCAAACCGCTGGCAGCGGGGGAAGCAGATGGAAAGCAGGGAGGACCCTGGCCTAGTGAATGGTGTCTTAACGCGAGAAGAAACCAAAGCTGAGGTGGGTTCCCAAGCAACTTCTGCCCACTGCAAGGGATGGCTGGGAGAGTTGGGAGGGTTCAGCCTGGAGAAGAGAAGGTTCCAGGGGGACCTTAGAGGCCATTCCAGTCCCTAAAGGGGCTCCAGGAGAGCTGGGGAGGGACTCTTGGTCAGGGAGGGGAGCGATGGGATGAGAGGGGATGGTTTTAAACTGGAAGAAGGGAAACATAGATTAGATATTAGGAAAAAAAAATTCACGCTGAGGGTGGTGAGCCCCTGGCGCAGGTTGCCCAGAGAAGCTGTGGCTGCCCCATCCCTGGAGGTGTTCAAGGCCAGGTTGGATGGGGCTTGGAGCAACCTGGGCTGGTGGGAAGTGTCCCTGCCTAGGGCAGGGGGGTGGAACAAGATGGTCTTTAAGGTCCCTTCCAACCAAAACCATTCTGTGAGTCGATGATTTATAGGGTGAAGTAGTTGGCTGCTGGTCAATAATATACACAAGACAGATGTCTTTGTTTTAGCTTTAGTATCTTGTTCTGTACTTTGGTTATCTTGCATTTTTGGGCTTTGAAACCACCTTTTGAAATATTTTTCCCAGGCACCTTCACTCCCCTGTACGGGAGCCAAGAGCTCTCCAGCTCGTAGGGTCACCACAGGGTGTGAGCTCGGCAGCTCCTTAGTCAACCCCAACCAAAGTACAGCTGGGGGCCAAGTGTGTCCGTCACAGCAGGACGCCAGTGCCCACCAAGGTTAGGTGGGGGCTGAGGGCAGCACGCCAGCAAACGGGTGGAAAACGCTCATATTTATATGCTCAAGCACTCCAAAATTCGGTAATACCATAATCCGGCTTTACCAGGCAGCAGGAAGTTACCAAGTTGTAGAGAAAATAAAACAATTGGTTTTATTTACATGCAGCACTTCTGGTTGTATTTCTCTTTATTACCTTCTGGAAGCCTCGCCTCATTTAACGAACAAGGTTTTCAATACAATTTATAATCCCCTGTTTTGTCGATGGGGAACCGAAGCACAAAAGTGGGTCAAGCGATGTCCACGTTGGGAAGGATTCAATTACAGCTGCTTAGAGACGGCCTTTTCTCACGCTTCACGTTTATATTCAGCACAGGCTCCTGCTGACTTCAGCTGGGGCTGTGCGTTAACTGTTTCTGCCCAGCAGGTCACAGGAGATCCCTCTATCCAAGGCTTTTTGGAACAAGCACCTAGGAAGAGTTCGTTAATATAATTTGCCTGCGGGATCTGGGTGGAATAGGCGGCCAAAACCCCACTCCTCGGTGTGGTTCACTGCGACGATTTGTGTCCTTATTTTCTACCTATCTGCCAATCTTTCCAATGGATAAAGCAGCACTCCTGATGACAAGTCACCTAATTAATGGCCTGAGCACAGAACAAGGCAGAAAAAGGAGAATGGGACCTTTAATCCAAATATGTGCTATGAGGGTGTTTTCGGCTTTTCAGTATTTATTGGCATAATCAAAGATTTATTTCTATTAAATTCCAATTTCTCTATCGTTGTTCAAAACGAAAAGGTCCTCAAAGCATTTTTATGTCCCAAGGCAAACTGGGGAGCAGAGGCTCAGCCGTGTAGTTGAGCTGCAGTGGAGCAGGACAAAGTTAGCACAAGTCACCTGATGCTATCACTAGGTTGATATCATTATTTATTTTCTGATTTATTCATCTGTATCAGAGATGTTTTGTCTAGTGTTTGTCAAACAAGGACAAAAATAAATGACAGAAATAATGATGTTCATATAAATCAAAGTTGCTCAGTCATTACTTCACTGTTGAGCTCCTGGTTGTGCGCTCACCGTAATGGGATTTTAATGTCATTTGTGCATCTGGTTTTCCATATAAGAGCTGAAAATAAGACACCAACACCACCTTTGGGCTGGCAGCAGAGCTGGTATATGCAGGTTCCCTCTAGACACAGTCCTCCAGCTGATGCTGATGGTCTCTTTTTTGTTGTCCCTCTTCCCTTATGCCCCATTTTCCCATCCCTAGATGCCACCAAACCTTTTCCTTGCTTTACTCCTTTCCACGCCTTTGGTCCAGCTGCTGAACCAGGTACCTGATGCTCATCAACAAAAGCAACAAGAGAAGTCCCCGCAAACACCTCCATATACTCATAGAATGGTTTAGGTTGGAAGGGACCTTGAAGATCATCTTGTTCCACCCCCCTGCCCTGGGCAGGGACACCTCCCACCAGCCCAGGTTGCTCCAAGCCCCGTCCAACCTGGCCTTCAACACCTCCAGGGATGGGGCAGCCACAGCTTCTCGGGGCAACCTGCGCCAGGGGCTCACCACCCTCAGCATGAAATTTTTTTCCTAATATCTAATCTATGTTTCTCTTCTTCCAGTTTAAAGCTGTTCCTCCTCATCCCATCCCTCCTCTCCCTGATCCAGAGTCCCTCCCCAGCTCTCCTGGAGCCCCTTTAGGCACTGGAAGGGGCTCTCAGGTCTCCCCACAGCCTTGTCTTCTCTAGGCTGAACCCCCCCAACTCTCCCAGCCTGTCCTCCCAGCAGAGGGGCTCCAGCCCTCGCAGCATCTCCGGGGCCTCCTCTGGCCCCGCTCCAACAGCTCCGTGTCCATCCCCACACTGCGGCCCACATACCCAATTTCTTGCGTCTGATCATCATGGAGAGAGCCACAACCGGTGCATTTTTGGGCAGTCAATAAAAACAGTTGGGAAGAGGGATCTGGTACCCCCCTGAGAAATTGGGTCAGCGCTGGCATTTAGGGGGTTTTTCCTCCCCCTCTACGTAGGGGAAAAATCGCATCTCTGCGCCAAAGATGCTGAGGACACCACCCCAGAAATGCAGTAACCCTTTTTCCCCTGCACCCCAGCCTTGGGAAGCGGTGGGGGTCCCCTCCCGCCCCCCTCCGGGCACATCGCTCCGGGAACGGTCCCTCCTCCCCGGGGGGGGATACGGGGAACCCCGGGATGGGGATGCGGTCGGTGTGTTTGCACCGAATACTGGATGGAAAGGGAAAAATACACCCTCACACCCCGGCTCGGTGGTTGGGACAAGCCCCTCCCGAGCAGCCCGGGGCCGGGGAGGCGGTGCCGGGCCGGTCCCGCCCCGCGGCTCCGGGGGAGGGCGGCGATGGCGGCGGTGCGGGCGCGGACGGTGCTGCTGACCGGTTCCAACCGCGGCATCGGGTTGGAGCTGGTGAAACAACTGCTGGGGACCCCCAGACCCCCAGCATGGATCTTCGCGACCTGCCGGGACCCCGAGGGGCCGCGGGCGCAGGTGGGTGCGGGGCGGGGGGTGGTGGTGGTTGGTTGGTGGGGGTGTCGGCAGCACCCATGGGTGCCGGCGGGATGCCATAAATACCGGCTGGGTTGGTTTTGTCCACGTGAAAA
Organism: Anarhynchus alexandrinus; assembly: GCA_008711295.1. Taxonomy (NCBI): domain Eukaryota; kingdom Metazoa; phylum Chordata; class Aves; order Charadriiformes; family Charadriidae; genus Anarhynchus; species Anarhynchus alexandrinus. The sequence continues at coordinate 135,015 of VUYV01000760.1, read as the reverse complement.
AAAAAAGCATCGCGGATGCAGGGAACGTCGTGTTCGCACCGTGTCCTGCCCGGCGTGGAAGTGGGCTGAAGGTTGGCCGTGCAGCGGGTGAAGAAGCGCCAAGGGCAAGTGGAAGGTCCTGCACATGGGTCAGGACAACCCCCAGCCCAGCTCCAGGCTGGGGGGAGAACGGCTGGAGAGCAGCCCTGAGGAGAAGGACTTGGGGGTGTTGGGGGATGAGAAACTCAACACGAGCCGGCAGTGTGCGCTGGCAGCCCAGCAAGCCCCCGGCATCCCGGGCTGCATCCCCAGCAGCGTGGCCAGCAGGGTGAGGGGGGGATTGTGCCCCTCTGCTGCGCTCTGCTCTGGGGAGACCCCCCTGCAGTGCTGCCTCCAGCTCGGGGGGTCCCCACAGCAGAAGGACACGGAGCTGTTGCAGCGGGGCCAGAGGAGGCCCCAGAGATGCTGCGAGGGCTGGAGCCCCTCTGCTGGGAGGACAGGCTGGGAGAGTTGGGGGGGTTCAGCCTGGAGAAGAGAAGGCTCCGCGGAGACCTGAGAGCCCCTTCCAGTGCCTAAAGGGGCTCCAGGAGAGCTGGGGAGGGACTCTTGATCAGAGAGGGGAGCCATAGGACGAGGGGGAACGGTTTTACACTGAAAGAGGAGAGATTGAGATGAGATATGAGGAAGAAATTCTTTGCTGTGAGGGTGGTGAGCCCCTGGCGCAGGTTGCCCCCAGAAGCTGTGGCTGCCCTATCCCTGGAGGTGTTCAAGGCCAGGTTGGACGGGGCTTGGAGCAACCTGGGCTGGTGGGAGGTGTCCCTGCCCAGGGCAGGGGGGTGGGACTGGATGGTCTTTAAGGTCCCTTCTCAACCCAAACCATTCTATGATTCTATGAATAAGCCGTGCTGCCCTTAAATCTGGGCTATTTGAGGCTGCATTGGCTGCCCCCCAGCCGGCCCTCCCATGCCAAGCCTTTGCCCATGCGCCGCCGGCACAGCACCAGCTCGCACACCGTGGGGTCTGAGCGGGGTTGGACTCGGTGGTTGTGGCTGGCTGAGCTGGTGGGAATTGCAGCAACACGGCTCTGACCACTTTTGCAATGTGTTACCGGTCTTTGCAAAATCTGGGTGTTCATTAACTGGTGGCCCGTGGTGCTGTGGGATCCTCCTTCCGCTGCTTTCTGCTTCAGGAAAATGGGAGAGACTCTCACACGGGTTATTTCAGCAGGAAATCACAGGAGCGAAGCATCACCACCGTGCTTCCAGCTTTCCTTAGGTCCAGCTTTGGTTTTCCCTCCACACTGAAACACCAGTGGGGAGACACGTGCTCCTTGATGGATCCTGGATCTGGTGGGTTTGTTTCCTGCATCTTCTCGCAGCTTGGCTCTGTGCAGGGGTCATGCCTTAGGAAGTCCTTGAGATGCTTTTCGTGTGCTCGCTGCCAGCGTTATTCTGGCTCAGGAGTAATCCCAGTGCAGCGAGAATCCACCCTGCCACCAGCCCGGGGGTGCTCAGCTCCTCCTGCTGCTGGTGCCCAACCTGGTTGGGTCAAACCTAGCTCAGGTCTCTTATTTTTGCCCCATTCTTTCCCCCCCCCCCAACTTGCTGGACTCGGGCAACGATGAGATCAGAGGACTTTTTGCAGGGCTGGACTGGAGACAGTTTCCCCCCCCCAAGGTGGTCCACGCACATCGCTGTCAACCGTAGGATGCTGCTCTAAGCCTTCTCCACCTGTGGTAGGGTGAGGGCAGTGTCTTCAGGGTGTTGGTGCTGAAGTCTGTGACCACAAGAGACCAAGGGCAGAGTGACCCTCCATCAGGCTGGTTCCACATCGCTCCTCCTGCCCCTTTGTGCCCCTTTGTGTTGGGGCAGGTGAGGCTGGACTCATGCTGGGATGGTGTGAGGCTGTAGAGGCCAGCAGCTGGGCAAAACAGGGGGGGAGAAACATCTGTTGGCCATCACAAACCATTTGGATGGGGTTTCCATCATTTCCTGTGCCCGGGGATAACATGGGAACATGGGGCCTGGTGGGGAAACTCAGAGGTAGCTGAAGGTGGACCACAGCCAGTGTCAGCAGCTCTCCTGTGCCATGTTGGTAGGACAGGTCCCCTCACAAGAAGTCACCAACTTGTGTTTCTCCTGTAGCATTCTCCGTGGGCTTGTTTGTAAGAGGTTTTTAGTTCTCAGAGCAATCATTTTGGACACATTGAACGGGGTGTTTTGGTTCCTGTTGTTTAAAACCTGCTGTGGTTGAAGAAGGCTCAGAGCAAAGAACTGCTAGGAACCGTAAAGTTGAATGTTTCCTTTTTGGAAAGGGCTTCTGAATCCTCTGTGTTTGGTGAAAATAATAATTAAAAATGTGCAAAGTGGTTCATGTCACTTGAGGGAATGAGACATAGTGTCCAGAGCAGAGTGGATCCTGGGATTGGGCTATTTGGATCCAGATGGCACTTCCCCAAATGTCAAGTCTGATGTTGGCACTCGGAGCCATTCCTCCTCCATCATGCTTCCAGCAGCCTCTGGGAGACACTTCTGGCTGTGTCCCCATCCAGTTTGCATCATTTCCCGGGTGAGCTGGTCCTTAATTGTCTGCTGTCATCCTTCGCTGTGGCTCTGGCTGGGTTGTGCTTGTAGGGCCAGCAGCCTTTGGGAGAGTGGCCGTTGTATCTTGCAGTTGCGTCCGTCTCGCGCTCTGAGCATGTGCACGTTGCTTTGTGGACCCTAGAAGAAGCCTGAGCGCCCTGGCAGGTCCCCAGTCCAGCCATTCACAAGTGCTGAGTAGCGTCTGGAAGATGTTTCCCTCAGGGTGGACCACCTCTGGTGCTCCAGGATCATGCTTGGCATCACCTCTGCCTCGTGCTGATTCTTTCCATGTCTCTCTTTGTAGGAGCTGAGAGATCTGGCATCCAAACACCCAAACCTGGTTCTTGTGAAGCTGGGTAGGTGCGCTCTGCTGCCGAGCTGGTAAATTTGTGGTTGCTGGCCACACTTGCCCCATTTCTCCTTCGCTCCCTCCTTGCCTTCAGGCTCTACATGGGGATCCAGGTTTTCAAAGACGCTTCAAGTCCTGGTGCAAAAAGCCCAGCTTCTCCAGACCTGTCTCAGCCCCAGTACCCTGTTCCCTGGAGCCTCCTTGCCCCGTGGCCACAGGACCAGGAGGTTCTTGAGACCCATCCTGGGCAGGGTCTGGCTCCCCGAGCTGAGTGGCCATGTCCTTGCTGTGCCATGCAGCTGAGCTGCCTTGATCCCAAGGCCCAGGCGAGACTGGGAGGGCTCCTACCAGAAGGCAGCACCTGTGGAAACGCTTGTGTGGTCAGCCCAGAGCTTGGGCAGGAGTTGTGGGACCTTTCAGAGACATCCCCCAGCAGGTCCTAGCACAGCCACCGTGGGCATCATCCCCCCCCAAGACTGCCCTGGGTTCTCCAAGCTTCCTCAGGGGTGGACTTTGTCCACTCACAGGAGGTGGTGACTGCTGGTGCCTGACACAGCGTGGATGTCAGAGCAGTGCTTTGCCACCACGGGGCTGTCCCCAGAGTGGCTTTGCCTGGTGGGCTGCCCCAGGGCAGGGTCCTTCAGCTGCTGGTGGTGGGGCAGCCTGTGCATGGCGAAGGAGGCGGTTTTGGGATGAGTTGGGGCTTGTGGGTGCTGGGGTGCTCTGAGCTGGTTGCACAGCACCATCTGGTGCCCACAGATGGAAGGCCACACAGGTCGCGATGCATAGCTGTTCCTCAGCATCTTAACCTCCTTCTCCCCAGGTCCCCCGGGTGGACCCCATGGCTCTCAAACCCTCTTCTCTTCCACTGCAGATGTTGCAAATCCCTCAGCTATTACCGACGCGGTGAAGATCGTGGAGGGGAAGCTGAACGGCATGGGCTTGAACCTGCTAATAAACAACGCTGGCATCTACACCCCGACGGCGTCACTGGAGACGGCGGACGCTGAAGAGATGATAAGGACGTACAAGACCAATGCGGTGGGACCGATGCTGATGGCCCAGGTATGGATGAAGCTCTGAGGATGGAGTTCCCCGTGGAGGGGGAATTTAGCCCGGCTTGAGGGTAGCCCGGGCTGGCTGTGGTTGTGATGGAGATCTCAGAGGGCTTTGCCAGGTTTCCCAGGGAGGGGAAGGGACAGTGCTAGGGCTGCACTCCCAGTCCAAGCCCTCTGTAGCCCCTCTATGTTGTGCTGGGCTAACTGGGAGCAGGCAGGGCCACTGCAGCAAAACACCCAGGATCTCTTGGCTCGCTGCTGTTCCTCCTCATCCTCCCTGTTGTAGGCAGTTGCTGTAAGTGGGGCTGGCTCGAGGCACCGGCATCCCACAAGGTTGCTTCTCCCCAGGCTTTCCTGCCCCTGTTGAAGAAGGCTGCCCGAGAGAGCACAGAAAAAGGACTGAGTTGCAGCAAGGCAGCCGTCATCAACATCTCCACCATCATGGGGTCCATCGAGAAAACTCCCGAGTCCTTCTTCAAGCCTGTCATCTCCTACCGCTGCAGCAAGGTATGGAGACGGGGGACCTGCCTGTGCTCCTGAGCTCGGTGGGAGTCAGAGCTGTCCCTGTCAGGGCAGCACCTGAGATTGTGAGATGGAGGGACTTATCATAGAATCATAGTATGGTGTAGGTTGGAAGGGACCTTGAAGATCATAAAGTTCCCACCCCCCTGCCCTGGGCAGGGACACCTCCCACCAGCCCAGGTTGCTTCAAGCCCCGTCCAACCTGGCCTTGAACACCTCCAGGGATGGGGCAGCCACAGCTTCTCTGGGCAACCTGCGCCAGGGGCTCACCACCCTCAGAGTGAAAAATTTCTTCCTCATATCTCATCTAAATCTCCCTTCTTCCAGTCTGAAGCCATTCCCCTTCGTCCTATCATTACATGCCCTTGGAAAAAGCCCTTCCCCAGCTCTCCTGTAGCCCCTTTAGGGACTGGAATGCTGCAATGAGGTCTCCCTGGAGCCTTCTCTTCTCCAGGCTGAACAACCCCAAGTCTCTCAGCCTGTCCTCATAGGAGAGATGCTCCAGTCCTCTTATCCATGCTGATCACTGCCTGAGCTCCCTAGGCATCTCCATGCCCACCTAGGGCAGACACGCACCATCTCTTGAAGACCCTGCATGGCTTTTTCTCCCTTGCCGTGAGGCAGCGATGGGAGGGTGACCCTACTGCGTGGAGCTTTCTACTGCCCATGGCTGATGCTTCCTTCCTCCCCCAGGCTGCCCTCAACATGCTCACCAAGTGCCAGGCTCTGACCTATGGAGAAGCCGGGATCCTCTGCGTGGCACTTCACCCCGGCTGGGTGAAAACCGACATGGGCAGCCAGGAGGTGGGTTTCGGCTGAGCAGGTCGAGGAGGGGGGGATCCGTGAGCGGGACCCAAGCCTGAGAACTTGCAGTGGCCTGGGAGGTGCCTCGGGTGGCCGGGATGGCTCTTGGAAGGAGGGGGTCCGCGTGAGAATGAGTTGCCTCTTGGGCTGCGAGTTGCCCGTGTCAGTGCTGGGCCACTGCGGAACATGTTGGTGCCACCTGGGAAATGGCATCGGCACATATCCAGGGTGAGCAGGAGGCCTGTTCGGGGGGAAAAAAGGCTTTGGGCAGCCCGGAGGTGTGCAGAGAACCTGAATCCAAGACAGTGGGGAGGAGAGGAGCAGCACCATCCCACCCTGCACCCCCTTCCTCGGAGGGCTGCAGGTCCACGAGGTCTCCGCTCACCCTGCAGGATCCCTGGTGCCTGCCACCCTGGAGTTTTGGGAAGGCTGCACGCGGCATCCCGCTTGCAGCAGGGATCTTTGACGTGTCCCGTTGGTTTGAGCCCGTAGCTGGCTTCCCAGCCCAAGCCACCTCCATCCCAGCCATCAGTGAGCACGCAGATACCCAACCGTCCTCCCACGTCACGGGCCCGTCCCACCTCCCCTGGCTCTCTCCTCGCTCCGGCTGGAAGGAGCGTCACTGCCGGTGGGCACGAGCTGAGTGGACGGCTGGGAGTGACAGTGGGGTCTCGGTCCTGCTCCTCACTTGTTCCCGTTGCAGGCTGACCTGACGGTGGACACAAGCGTGCGGGGGCTGCTCTCTGTACTGCCGAACCTCTCTGAGAAGCACAGCGGGACCCTGCTCAACTGGGAAGGTAAAGCTATTCCTTGGTGACGGCTCTCTGTCCCTGCGAGGGACTCGCTGGGTGCCCCGGAGCACCGGGATGCTCAGCCCTCTGTGGTCTGCAAGGGACCTCCTCGGGGCTCCACGGGGCGTGCGGGGCAGCCTGCGATCCCTGCCTTCCCCTTGCTAATAAATAAAGTCAATTAGTTCCTGTGCCTTCTCCCAGCTGGAGTGCCCCCGCCGAGACTGTCTCTGCTCCCGCAAAAACCAACCCGGCCCTTCAAGTCCCTAAAGGGGCCTACAGGAAAGATGGGGACAAACTTTTTAGCAGGGCCTGTTGCGGCGGGACGAGGGGTAACGGCCTTAAACTGAAAGAGGGGAGATTTAGACCGGATATAAGGAAGAAATCTTCCACTCTGAGGGTGGTGAGCCCCTGGCGCAGGTTGCCCAGAGAAGCTGTGGCTGCCCCATCCCTGGAGGTGTTCAAGGCCAGGTTGGACGGGGCTTGGAGCAACCTGGGCTGGTGGGAGGTCTCCCTGCCCAGGGCAGGGGGGTGGGAACTTTATGATCTTCAAGGTCCCTTCCAACCCAAACTATTCTATTCATCTCTGAGCCGAAGGGAGGTCCCAGGGGGCCTGTAACCAGCCCAAAGCCCTGCTGTCCTCCCTGCGCCCAGGTCTGCCTGGTCTCTACTGCGCTTCCACCCAAAGCACGGTGTCTTTGCTGCAGACTTCTCGGGGGAATTTTGTACGGGACACGGTGTCCTTGGAAACAGCCTTGGGGCTGGAATGGGAGGACCAGTAGCACCATAGTCCAGTTCTGCAACCCCAGGCAGCCAGCTCTTCCCGTAGTGGAGCCCAAACTGGGCATGGTACCCCTGGGTGGGGGAAATCCCATGGGGGAGCACAGCATGGGAACGGCACTTCTGCGGGATGGAGAAGCTGAGAACCTTAATAAGATGGGCCGGGCAGCCCCGGACTGCCTGAATTTGCCCACAAGGTGGTTACACCCCCAAGGAAAAGGACTTTGGGGTGGTGCTGGGTTATCTCAGGAGGGTTCTGCCCCATCTGGAAAGAGCTTCTCCTTGGGGAACATGGGGAAAAGGAGCCGGGTGCTTCTGCAAAACCAAGCCCAGTCTCAGGTGGGCAGAGGGACCTGGCCTGTGGGGGAGGCAAACCCACCGCTCCTGGTCTCGGAGGCCACCACCTCCTCTTTCTCATCTGGAGGATCAGCTGAAGCGCCTCTGTCCCTCTGGATCTGGCCTTTTCTGGGGATCTCTCCCCCGGAGCGCGGGATTGCCTGGAAGCACCAGCTTTGCTGGGAATCTTGAGGCCATGCACTGCTCCGCACAGGAACCCCCTCCGCCATTTCCCAACCGGGAGCATGAATGCCGCCGTCCCCCCAACCCCAGGCGTCACCCCCCCAGGCAGACAGAGCATCGGGGCAGTCCATGGGGCTGGGGCCACGTCTGGGCCCCTCCGACACGAGCTGTGCCCCAACAAGCTCCGACGAGCCCTGGCACCCGCAGCCTGGGGTGAGTCACAGGCACCAGTGAGTTTTCCTTCCTCACCAGCTCCAGTTTCTCCCAAACCAGTGGCATTTTGGTAGCTGAGACTTTGGAGAAAGGGGGGACAGCAGGGAGCGCCTGCGACCCGGGTGCCAGCCTGGGCTTGGGGACAGCGTGCCGGTGGCTGGAGGTGGCAGCGCTGCCAGAGCTTGTGAGCTTGGACCCCTGGCTCCTTGTACCCCCTTCTTGGGGGTCCCACCAGCCCAGGTGCCCAGCCAGGGATAGGAGGAGAGGCAAGATGCCCCTGTGAAGTTCAGGGGTGCTGGGAGCATCCCCAAATGGAGAAGGAGTCCCTTATTCCGCATAATGGATGGACAGGTTTGCTTTCTGGAGCAATTTTCAGGAGTGGTCCNCCCAGGTGCCCAGCCAGGGATAGGAGGAGAGGCAAGATGCCCCTGTGAAGTTCAGGGGTGCTGGGAGCATCCCCAAATGGAGAAGGAGTCCCTTATTCTGCATAATGGATGGACAGGTCCTTTCTGGAGCAATTTTCAGGAGTGGTCCCACCTGAGACCCACTTCTGTCCTGGAGCTGGGGCTCTGCTGCTCCATCCCTGGCATGGGGCTGATGCCAACCTCCACCCGTGCCAAGCCCCTGGGCTGTTTGGAGCTCGCTCTCTTCCTCCAAGCCCGGGCTCTGCTTCCCAAGGCCCTCGGGAGACGGCACCGCTGCGGGGAGCCGTACCCCCGCGAAGCACCCGCCGCTGCATGGGTGCTCCCTGGCAGGAAGACGCTGGCCTTGGCTTTCTGCTGCCCCAGCTGAGGGCTGCTTCATCCTCGGGGAAGCTGTGAACCATCTGGGCTCTTCCCAGCCACCTGGTTTCCCATCAGCTCGCTCGTCTTTGCTCTTTCCTTTCTTGTCGGTGCTGCGATGGCAGCAGGAGGAGAGAAGTCCCTTGTGAGGAACGGCTGAGGGACAGGAGCATGGGTGAAGGGCCTGATCCCACAGCTGTATGGCTGTGCTAAGCCCAGTGTTGGCTTGGAGACACGGCCAAGCCTCCACTGAGCACCCCTCCTGCCCCTTGGCAGAGGTTCTCCTGCCCCAGTTGCTCCACACAAGCCAGTTGGAGCCCACCAGTCACCGTGGGCTGGCTCTATGCCCATCTCTCTCCATGTTCCTCCCTTCTGCCCCATGCCACGTGTTGGATCCTGGGGATGAGCTATGCCAGGGATCCCACCACGACTTGCAGCCCCCCCATCATCACTGCCAGCCCCGTGAGATGGATGTAGATGCTCCCCTGGGAACATGGGGAGAAACGGGACTGCTGAAAGCTGGGACAAGCTCCATCAGCTTGGCTGATGGTCTGCAGTGCTGGTGACACAGGATGGTTGCCCACCTACTGTGGCAGCAGGATTTTGGCTGAGCTCAAGAGGTTCTCCGTGATCATCTCCGGCCCACTGGAAACTGGGACAACACAGTGTGGACAGGTCACCCGGGACGTGGGTGTACCAAAGGTGGTGGGAGGAGGAATGGGAAGCTCTGCAGGTGAAGTCCACCCTGGCTTTACTAGAAGCCCAGCTGCTGGGGATGAGAACGAACCTCGAGGGGCTGCTGGACGTTGAAGCACCGTGAGCATCAGCCCGTAGGAAGCCCAGTGCAACGGTCTTCCCTTCGGGCGCCGGGACAGCGGGCTAACTGCCGTGCAGAGCCGAGTGGCAGCAGGTCGGTCGATCCCATTTTTCAAGCCAGCAGGAGACTGGGGCAGGACGACCCAAGCTTGGACCTCTGCCACGGGGAATCACCCTTGGTGAGTGCTTTGCCATCGCAGGGGAGACCAGCTGCTCCCCAGGAGCCCGTCCTTCCACCCACCGAGACAAGGCTCGTCCCAGGGAGCACACGCTGGAGCTGAGCTGCCAGGGACCGTGCCGGCCTTGGTAACTTGAAGGCCAAGGGATGCCGGAGCACCTTAAGGTGCTCCAGGGCACGTGTTCCTCAAGGAGCCTCAGTGTGGGGCCAGATGGGCAGGTCCCCCTGCTCAAATGCTTGCCAAGCGGTGTCGGCTTTTCCTTTGCACAAGTTCCGGGTGTTTGTGCTCATGCAGCTGATTATCTCCCCGTTTCCTCTCCTGCCTGATGTTTCCTGCCTGGCTCGCTCCCGTTGGCCGGCTTTGCCTTTTGTGTCAGGCTTATCTCCTGGCTCTGGGCAACCTCAGACCTCAGCATCCTCCCTGCCCGCCGTGGTGGCAACACGCAGCCCTGTGTCCTTTCATTGAGCTGCAGCACAAGTGCTCCAGGAGACACTTGAGGTGCCAGCTCCATCTGGCCATCTAGAAGCTCCTTGGGAGCACAGGCAAGCTGGGACAGAGCAAGGATGATTTGGGATCCATCTGCTTTTAGCAGCTGATCCATCTCTATTCCGAAGCTGAGGGACAGGTGCCAACTGGACCAGTGCATTGCCACAGGGGGCTGCTGGGTCCAGCAGTAGGGGAAATCTGGACAATCTTCACACAGGGGCTGCACAAGGGCACGGGGACATGTCTGGGGACTTCCAGGGACCGTGGGTGGGGAGGTGGTCACCCAGAGCAGCTCAGACTGCCTCCACCAGCCCCTATGAAGCCATAGTAGCGTCTGGGGACAAACATATCTCTGCTCCGGGGAGCCCGGCAGCTCTCCAGGCTCCAGGGATTGACTTGAGTGGTGGGAAAGGCCCATATTTTCCAGGATCTTCCACCAGCTGCCTTCTTTCAGACCAACAGCCCCTGGCAAGGACTTGTCGCACCAGGAGCTGGGGTCAGGCAGGTCTGTGGGTCAGGACAGGAGTGGGGAGGACACGGGAGAGTCCTGGCAGGACTTGCCAGGATCAGGGCAAGACCCATTTTGAGATGCAACCTCCCGTACCCAAGTGGGGACAAACAGCAGCAGGCAGAGCCCCAGTGAAAGGCAAAGCCCACTCCAGGAGGTCAAAAGAGGAGAGACTGGGAACGGAAAAGGGCTGCTCCTGTGACACAGATGCAGCTGTGGAGGTGGAGCAGGAGGCAGGAGGCAGGTCAGGAAGAACCAGCACACGAGGAAGCGCTGGGACATCAGCCAGTGCGGCCGGGGCGGGCGGCCACAGCAGCTCCAGGTGCAGCAGACCTTGACTGGCCAGGGAAGGACCGGGAGGAGAGGTAACCAGAACTTGAGGGACCTCAGCCAGGACCTGGAGATCCCCTCAGCAGGAGCCTTCTTCCAGCTCTTTGTTCACCCAAGGTGCGGGCACTGTCTGTCGCACGGGGGGGTCGGGGCAGCGGGGTGGTCACGGTGGGGACATCTCCGTGCCGGGTGGCACTGCCGTCCTGTGGCTCAGAGTCTCAGGTGACCATTCCCAGAGCCACCAGCGGTGGGGTAGACTGATGCCGGGAACGCTGGATGGTCTGAGGACCTGCAGGTCTCTTGGGGGTGCAATGCCGGGAGGGTGCTGGAGCCCAGGGCTGCCATCAGGGTACCACCACCCGGCCTGGGTGCATGAGAAACGCGGCTCGGGAGGAAGCACATCCCGGTCCCTGCAGCACCAGGGCGGCCAAGGAAGCCAAGTGGGGCCAGCAGATAACGCGCCGAGGCTTCCTCCGGCACACCGCAGCTGCAGGGCCGGGGTTGCTCCGTCGCTATCGGGCCCTGCAGAGCTCCGTGCATCCCTTCTCCCTCGGCTTTATTATTGTTTCGTGGGGAGGAAGCAGCTCCCCAGGTCCCACCTCAAGCTTTTAACCCGCTGCTGCCTGGTCTGCCGCTCTCTGCTCCCGTCCAGAGCCGGGATGGCTCCACGGCTGCCCTGGGAGGATGGGTTGGTACCAGGAGCTCGCTGCGGGCTTTACCTCCCTGGGGACCAGCAGCACCCCCCGGCAGGTCTCCACTGAGCCATGGTGGCTCCTACAGTCACCCTTACAAAGGGTGGACACTGATATTGTCATTTCTCAGCGTGGAGAGAAGGTCCCGAAGGCTTTAGGTGCCGATGATTCCCGCCTTGCTCTCTCTTCCCCCTTTTAGCTGGTCGGATCCTGCCCGGTGCGTCCTCTGGAAGTGTCCCCAAGGTCTGCTGGGGGAGCACCATGGAGGCAGCAGCTTTACCAGCTTTGCACAGATTTAACCCAAACACCTAATAAATGGTTTGGAGGAAATCCATCTTGGGGAAGAAAATTGCAGCGCTTCACCGGCTTCGTTTGACGAGCCGGGGTTTAATTGAACCCCAGGGTCTCCGGAGGTGCTGCCCACCACTCCTTGGGTAAGTGGAAATCAGATGGACATCTCAGCAACCTTCTCCAGATCATCTCGTGCAACTGAACTTGGCCAAATTGTCCCCCCACCTTCTTGTCTGGCAGGGAGGGGACCTCGGTGTCCTGTCGGCACAGGCTGTGTCCTCCCTGGCGATGACCACCGCGGGACACCTTTCCTGAGCGTCGGTGTCCGTGCGGGAGCAGAGGTAGGTCACCCGGCCGCTGAGCCTGCCGGGGCGATGCAGACATGCTCCACGCTGTCCTGCAAATACACCACATAGGTTTGACGTGCCCATCACACCCACCGGTGCCCCCCCCGCTGCACCCCCAGCACAAACCAGCCCTGGACCAGCCTGCTCCACGCCCTGGGGTCCTGCCACAGGTGGAGCTTCCAAAAAAAAACCCCGATGCCACCCGTTTGGGAGCCGAACTCAGCCCGGCAGCGTGCCGGCTGGGCTCCTGCCCATGCCTTTGCCCCCAGCGGTGCCCACAAAGGGGGTGACACTGCCGGAGCGTGTCCTTGGCCGTAGGACCCCGTCTCGTTTCGAAGGGTCCTGCCGGGGGTTGGGTGCAGGTCAGCCTCTCCCTGCCCGGCCCCCGGCACCGGCCGGGCCTGAATTTCCAGCTGTGGCAGAACAAGTTCCCGGGAGGCTGCGCCCGCAGCTGGCACCGCGCCGAGCCGCCGGTGTGCCCGGCCGGTGCTGTGAGCGTGCCCGTGATGGGGGACTTTGGGGATGGCGGATGGGGTTAAGCCACCCAGGGCATGCCATGGGCTTTGGGGGAACCCCCCTGCTGCTCGCAGGCTCAGCCCTGGAGCGGGATGGGGCTCACTGGAGGGGTCGCCCCCCTCTGCGCATCCCCCGCTGATGTATCCCTCTGTCCCCGGCACGTCGTCACCCAAATGCATCTGTGCAGCACAGGGACTTCAGGGCTGTCCCTGGAGATGAGCAGGTACCCATCCCGTCCTCTCCAACCGCATGGTTTGTGTCCTGGGGACGCAGAGTGACACGGCCGGGGTGCCCACTCGGGTCCCAGCCCTGCTTCCCCGGAGCATCCTTCCCCCCCTTGGCGGCTCTAGGGAGAGGGCTGAGCCCCGGTGATGGCAAGAACAAGGATCCAAACTCATTTGGATGAGCTGTCTCCCCGGCGTCCCTCTCCTCGGAGCTGGGGAGGTGACACTGGGGAGGATCTTGGCTCCTCTTGTTTGTTATTACGGGATAAAGTTACCCTTTAAAGCAGAGCCAGTGCTGTCAGGGCCGCATACCACCCGGGAACATCGCTCCTTCCCAACGGCTCCAACGCACTTCTTGTTATTGTGCTCGCGCGGAGCCAACCCGCTCCCAGCCCTGGGCACGGCCAGGGGGGATCCGAAACGGAGCCTCGAGGCTCTTTTCCCACCCCGGGAAAGTTGGAAGCAAAGGGAAAAGGCCTCTCTCCGGAGAGGGAGAGCTCTCCTGGCTCTGGGATACCGTGGGGAAGACGGGATGGGAAGCAAGGGCTGGGAGCAACGGAAGGGCAAGGGGGACCGGGGTGAGGTTGGGGTGGGCTGGGGGTGTCTGCTGTCCCCCCCCACCCCGGAGAAGGGCCAGGGACGCTGCCCTCACTGCGGCTCGGCTGGGGACCCTCTGGAGGGGACAGACCGCTGGTGTGTCCCCCCCACATTGGGGAAACTGGGGTGCGTGGGGCAGGGTGGTGGCGTGGGGCTGGCACCCATCTCGCCACCCCACAAGTCCGAGGCGGGAAGAGGGCTGGCTTCTCCTTGGACCTCCAGCCTCTGTCCCTCGTGGTCCCAAATCTAGGGGACCCCTACTCTCCTGTGCGCTGGCACCCCAGGAGACACCCCAGCACCCCAAGGCGTTGCAGACACGGGGGTTCCTCGGTGGCGCCCTGACCGTCCCACCCACTCAAGACCCCCTGGAGGGATCTGGGGGGGGTTTGCTTATAGGGACTGACCCTCCCCACCTCTGCGCTGAGCCGTGACGTGCTGGCGGGGTGGAGGGGAAGGAAGCCGGGCCTGGTGGAGCCCAGCCAAGGAGAGCTTCCTGGCAGCCAGCTGCGGCCTCCAGCGCCTTCCGCGCTGCCGCAGACGGCTCCGCGCGGGGTGGAAAGCGGCGCGAGCCCCTTCTCCAGCCATACCCCGGCCCCGCGCCGGCGGGGAGGCAAACGCCGGCCGGTGAGGCAGCGCCGGGGCCCCTGACACGGCCGCCCCGGCGGGATGTCGGAGGGAAGCCTGACTCATCCCCGGCGGGGGAATATGAGACTTTGCAGATGTAAACAGAGCTGGCCCCGGCGCGCCAGGGCATGTGACAGATACAGGAGAGACCGGCTGGAGCCACGGCCCCGGGGCTGGTGGCATCGACACATGTGCTGGAGGCTTGTGAGAGGGAAGCTTGGCCCGCGGAGAGCCAGAATCGGTCGGCTCCCGCCCCGTCCTGAGGCTCAGGGGAGCATCGCTCCGGTGGGGAGGAGGCGGCAGGATCCACGCTATGGGCATGGCTCCCCTCTGCTACCCCTGCCCCACCGGAACCAGTTTTACCCCTGGTCTGCCTCTTCGGCTGCCGCCGCTTTCCCTCCAGGGACACCCTTCCCAGCGGGGACCAATTCGGACCCGCAGCTCAGGACAGGCAGCAGGGGTGCAGGGTGAGGGCAAAGCTCCCGAGATGCCACCTCGTGGTGCTTCACGGAGCTTGTGGTGTCAGGAGGTCTCCCTTGCACCTTCTCTTCCGCAGGGATGGAGTGAGCGCGGAAGGGCCAGGCTCGGGAGCACGGAGGCTCACCGGGTGCCTGTTCCCATCCCAGGAACAGGGATCGCTCGGAAACCTCCCGGTTGTCCGACGCGCTTTCCAGCATGTGATTTTCCCCTCGGGTTTACGTGCTCCTGGCTGTGGGCTCCGGGCTGGGAGAGCGGCAGGCCAGCGGGGACAGGAGATGATTACAGCCACTTCCCAGCCTTGCTTACCCCGCGCAGCCAGTTTCGTTTCCTTAATCCCCATCCCAGCATTTTCTTTGTTGTTTTCTTTGGAGGGGAGGGATCACTCGCTAAAGGATGGTGCTTGCTGCAGGGACCGCTTTCATGCTCCGGGAGACCAACGTGGGTGCCCGCTGCGTGCCCCATGCACGGAGCCGCGCTCCGCTTTTGGGTGCCGCCGGTGCCGCTCACGAGGGGACCCTACCTCGGGGGTGCCCGGGACCACCGTGGGGCAGATCAGGGTACACGTGGGGTCCCCTGCACCGCTCGGCGAGGACCATGTTTACACGCGTTGGCAAAATTTGCAAATTCAGCCCTCGTGCTCCAAATTGCCTTTTCCTCTTGCATCCCCTATGGCACCAGCGTGCCCGGCCTGGGCCAGCTTTGGGGTGAGGTATTCCTTCCGCAGCCAACTCCGTGGGCTGAGCTTTACCCTGCGCGATGCCGAATCCTCAGGCTGCGGATGCCGCGCCGTGGTCCGGCCGTGCCAGCCCCCTCCCTGCGCCGCTGGCCCTGTGTGCTGAGCTGGGCTGGTCGCTGGGCTTGCCCATGACCTCAGCTTTCCCGCTTGGAGTGCGTCGGATGGTCCCCGAGGGGCTGCAGGAATCGTGTGAATCATGAATACTTTTGGAGTGATTCCTCCGGGGGCGTGCGCGAGACGGTTCCCACCGTGCCGAGGTGGGGACGGCTGCTCTATTGCAGGAGGTGGTGTGGTCCCAGGGGGTGTTCAGCCCCCCCCCCCCCCGAGGCTGAGCCAGGGTAGGAGATGCTGCCCACCACCTTCCTGCAGTGGAGAAGGGAGGTAGGAGAGAGGCCAGCTGGCTGGTGGCCGGAGAGTCTCACTAGCCCATGGTGGCATCGACATCTCTTCTGCAGCTCCTTGCCCTCCTCGGCCCACGCTGGGGCTGAAGCCGATGCAGTCGCAGGATTTGGGGTCACTGCTTGCCGGCCAGCGGGTCTGGGCGAGCTGACCCGCACCCAGCGCCGGCCAACACCGAACAGGTTTGTGGCCACTGCGGGGATGTCCTCACCTCCCTCCTCCCGGTCCCGCGGGCAGGCAAAACTCCGGGACAGGCAGCTCTGCCCCACGGAGAGGGACGGGCTGGGTCAGGGCTGCGCCCCAGACTGCAGCCGCTGCGCGCTGGCCCCGAGCGCGCCGGGAAAGGGTTTCCAGCAGAGCTCAGAGGACCCGCTGGCACGGCTTTTCCCCGCTGCTGGGCCAGTTCCCCAGCGCGGTCGGGGCCCCGGTGAGTCAGCTGGAGCGACGGCTCATGCTGCGCCGAGCGCCCCGCTGCCTCCCTTAGCTTGTGCACCCCAAAAAACTGCGCACCTGGAGGGACGAGGAGCCCAGCACCATGATGCCGGGATGGGGGGATGCTGGGATGCTCAGCTCCAAGCAGCCCGCAGCAGGGATGGCGGCAGGTTCCGCCGAGCCCAGGCACCTCGGCTGCTCTCAGAGATGATGTCCGGGCTCCGAGCGTGCTCGGCACCGTGTATGGCTGCGTCGGCGCACGGTTTCGGAGCCGTGAAGCCCCGGCCTGCGCTTACTGCCTTGCTGCAACGCTGAGCAGGAATGCTGAGCACGCAGCAGCTCCAGGGCAGGCGTGGAGGGGAGGCAGGCGTGGAGCCAAGGGCTGGCCTGCTGCCCTCCGCGGAGAGGGGGGAGGACACCACCGGCTCCAGGCCCAGCCTGCAGCGAGAAGAGCAATTTTGGGCAGAGACCCCGCGGCGCGGGGGTCCGCCGGCAGCTCGGTCCTTCCTCTGCGTGGTGGCAGGCAGCAGGTTGCTGAAGCTGCCAGGGAGAGGGGACCGTGGTTGGGAGGGGGGGGTTCCTGGGTCACCAGGGTCCGGCACGGTGCCATCCTGCGCTGGGTGATGCCAGCGGGTGCTCAGACAGGGTGATCTCGGGCTCGGGGACTCCTGCCGGCGCCAGCACCCAGATTCCCAGCGCAGGCAGGGACCACCCTCCGGGTGGCCTGGGTCCAGGAGCAGCCCTGCCTGTGGCCGGGAAGGTGGGCATCATCCCTGCTTAAAACCAGGAAGGGGGGTTTTGGGGGGCAGGCGGGGTGCTGCGGGGGCTCGGGGGGGTGCCGAGCCTGCCCTCGCTTTTGTTTGCGAAGCTGGTCTGCGCCGAGCAGGCTCCCGCTGACCTAGAATAGCCGGTGCGGTGTGCCAGCCCTGGCAGAGGGAATGTTTAGCTCAACATAGCCGGTCTGGCAGGGCGGGCGGGCGCGCGGCTGAAGGGAGGAGCGCTGCAGGCAGCCCTGGTGGCCCCGGTCTCCCCGCGGTCCCCTCTCCCTCATGTCTGCAGGGTGACAGAGCGGCTCCCCGGCCAGCCGGCGGGCAGGCACGGCGTTTTACTTTGCAACGGTGGTGCTTAGGTCAGCCAAACGTGGTGGTGTGGGTCAGTCCGCCTCCAGGCACCCCAAATCTTTACCCAGAAGGGGGGGTCAGACCCTGTTCCAGGCTTCCTGGAGAGGCGGTCGATGCCCCAAGCCTGGCAGTGTTTAAAGAGGTGTTTGGACAATGCCTTTAATAACGTCCTTTATCTTTTGGTCAGCCCTGAAGTGATCAGGCAGTTGGTTGTTGTAGGTACTTTCCAGCTGAAAATATTCCATTCTATCCCATTCCATTCCATTCCATTCCATTCCATTCCATTCTATCCTATCCCATCCCATCCCATCCCATCCTATCCTATCCTATCCTATCCTATCCCATCCCATCCCATCCCATCCCATCCCATCCTATCCCATCCTATCCCAGTTGATCCGATCCGATCCTATCCTATCCTATCCTATCCTATCCTATCCTATCCTATCCTATCCTATCCTATCCTATCCCATCCCATCCCATCCCATCCTATCCTATCCTATCCTATCCTATCCTATCCTATCCTATCCTATCCTATCCCATCCCATCCCATCCCATCCCATCCTATTCTATCCCATCCCATCCTATCCTATCCCATCTGATTCCATTCCATTCTATCCCATCCCATTCCCACCTTGCTGCTAGGGAGCAGATAGGACCAGCTTGGTGGTCTTCAGCTGAGGTGGCTGAGCCCAGGCAAGCTGTGGTGGGCACTGGGCAGCCCGGCGAGCCAGGCTGGGGACGTGAGGAGGATCGGATGGACCCACGCAGAGCCAGGGTGGGTGGGTGCTCCCACGCGCCCGCTTTGCCGCACCGTGACGGTTGTGGGTGCAGACCGTGTCCCCATGGCCACCTTGGTGGTGTGCTCCAAGTGCTGAGCCAGAGTCGGTATCGCTGGAAGGGCTGGGTGAGGGTGACCCAAGTGACTCTGTGCACCAAGACATTCCTTTGGGTGCTGCACAGGGTCAACTTCCCCCCTGCGTTTTTTTTCGGGGGAGCCCTGGTAAGGATGTTGGCAGCGTGTCTGCATGGGGACATGCAAGTCCCAAGAGCTCAGCAGAGCACCTCTATTGCACTTTGACCACCCACCCAACCTGCTGAGCGGTGATTGCAGAGGAGGTTTCCTGCCTTCCCCCACCTAACCTCACCCCCCTGACCACGCAGCAGGATCTGGCTGCCCTTGGAGAGCTTTTGGGGGTGAGCAGGGTGGTGACACCTTGCTGGTCGGATCCAACCCCCCTGGCTTGATCCACGCGGGACACTGGATCAGGCAATGACAGTGTGGTACGGTGGTGCTGACCACGCCAGGTGCGTGGTGGACAATCCTGGTGGGACAGGGACCATAGAATCATGGAATCATCTAGGTTGGAAGGGACCTTTAAGATCATCGAGTCCAACCATCAACCTAACGCTGCCAAACCCACCACTAAGCCATGTCCCTCAGCACCACCACATGGCACTGGGACCTGGGTTGATTGATCAACCAGCTGGTTTGATGGATCCACACACCACCGTCTCTGCCTGTCCGTGTTGGCCCTTTGGTTTGGCATTTCCCTGTTGGCCACAGGACCGGTTGTCCCCTCTCCCATCTTTGCGTCATTTCTCCTTCCA
Organism: Anarhynchus alexandrinus; assembly: GCA_008711295.1. Classification (NCBI taxonomy): domain Eukaryota; kingdom Metazoa; phylum Chordata; class Aves; order Charadriiformes; family Charadriidae; genus Anarhynchus; species Anarhynchus alexandrinus. The sequence goes on along the minus strand of VUYV01000760.1, from coordinate 116,253 downwards.
TGGAACCAGACCAGCCCAGAGGGACGGGCTGGGAGCTGGGACGCCCCGGTTCTCACCAAGTGTCCTTGGCAAGAGTGCTCCGCTCCTCAGTGCGGCCTCAGGAGAACGTCAATGGTGCAATGACTTCCCTGTCACTGATATTGCCCTACTCCGCTGAGCTCCGAGACTCGGCCGTGGTCTAATTAGCGCTTTTGCATCGCGGGGCTGGCTGGAGTTGTCCCGTCCTTGCGTGGAGGATGTCTCACCGGGACCACAAAACCAGCAGTCCCATTTAAAACTGGGTCGATTCCGTACGATCTAGGCCAGGTTAGGAGAAAGATGAGTTGGGGAGAAAGGAGAGGAGCAGGGTGCATCGGGGTGGGTGAGGGGAGAAGGATGCCCGCCCAAGCCAGGCACGGTACCGGGGAAGCGTAGCTCCATCCCACCCCTCCACCCGTTGCTCCGTGGATGCTCGGAGGTGTCAGTCTTTGGGATAGGGACTTGATAGGGCAGCGACAGCCCCAGGAGGAACCTGCTGGGGGGTGGCACCCCATCGGGGTGCTGGGGACACCCCCGTTGGAGGCCGGGGAGGGCAGGGTGCTTTGCTGTCCCCTGAGGGTGCCACTGGGGACGGGCCCTTCTTTCCACCAGGAAAGCTCCTCTGCCACTGACTGACCGCGTAGCCTCGGTCATGTCACTTCACCCCCTCCGCCGCCACCGCCATCACCGCCGCCGCCACCGCCACGGTAGTGGCGGTGGCGGCGGCGGTGATGGCGGTGGCGGCGG
>VUYV01000760.1:84008-115183 GCA_008711295.1 Anarhynchus alexandrinus | reverse complement strand
GGGGGGGGGGTGTCGCGCCTGCCCCGTGTCCCCCCCGTGTCCCCCGTCCCCGCACCCCGGGACGGGACGGCGGCCATGGGACACCGAGGAGCAGCAGCTGCACCCCATCTTCCACCCCCCACCCCACCATCAAAGCCCAGCGGGACCCCGGGGAGGGGTGGGAAGGGGGTGTCCCGGGGGACCTGGGTGCTCCATGTCAGCTGGGTGCTGCCTCCTCCTCCTCCTCCTCCTCCTCCTCCTCCTCCTCCTCCTGGGTGACGGAGGGGAGGAATGCTCTCGGAGGAATTAATGAGACAGATCTGGCTTTGTTGCTGGCCCCATCCTCCTATCTCCCAGCCCTCCCCAGCCTGCCAAGAAGTGCTTGGGAAGGCCTCGCACCATTAACCCCTTCCCCGCCACCCCAGGGCTCCCCAACGGCCTTAGCGGCTATTACCCTCGCCAGGTTCCCAGAGGAGACTACTGAGGCCACCGAGAAGTCCCGGCCGTCCTACAAATCCCGTCTATGGCCGAGGACCTCTCTGCTGAGGAGACGCCGTGCTGCGTGTCCCCCCACCGAGCCGGGCTGGGGCGTAGGGCTGTGACGCCGCGCCAAAGCAGGCAGCGCAAGGGCTCGGTGCCGGCGGCGTTGGCCGCTCCGGGTTGGCGGAGGTCCTCCATGCGGAGAGGAGCCGGTGGTGGGAGCTGGTGCGGCGGCGGCCCCAGCGGAGGACGCGACGCCACGGGGTCGAGCGTGGGAAGGCGGGCGGCGATGGGCAGGGCAGGGATGGGGGATGATGAGGTGGGTGTTGGGGTGCAACCCCGGGGGATAACCGGGGGGTGGTGGGGACAAGGAAGAGATGCTCTTCCCAAACCCTGCCTGAGGCTCCTGGCCAGCGTTCCCGCTTTGCCCAGGAATTTGCAGCCTGGGCTGCCGTGGGGTCCCTGGGGTGGGCATCGTCCGGTGCCCGCTGCTACGGCGAGAAGAGGTGGGCAGGGATGCAGGGATGTCCCCCGAGATGCCACCAGGCTCGGTGGGCGCCTCGGAGCTCCTGCCCGTGGCTCTGACTTAAAGGACGGGACCTGGGAGACCCGTGGTGGGAAGGGAGCTGGCATTTGGGGTCCCCAGGGGACGGCGAAGGCAGACCGAGCGCTGGCTTTGCGTGGGTTGAGGCCATTGCCAGGGCTGGGACGAGCTCCCCGCCTCGTGCTTTGGGGTTATTTATAGGGCTGCCATTTATATCGCTGCTATTTCTGCTGCCGTGTGGGGACGATGCGAGGAAGTGAAGGGAGGGGGGAAGAGCTTGAGCCTGCCCGGATGCGGGGTGCCCGGCCCCCTCCGGCAAGGGATGCTGCCGGCGGCGGTGCCAGCCTGGCTGCGGGTAGAGCCTGGCTTGGCACAAGGGCTGCTCCTTCTCCAGCCCTCGGGGCATCGACCCGCAGGAAAAAAACTCTGCGTATGATCTGCGGCATTGGGCTGCCGTTGTTTTTTTTTTTTTCGGGGCTGGCTTTGCTGGTTTCTGCAAAAAATAAAGTCAAGAGGGGTCGTCTCTGGCACCGTGGTGGTGGTGGTGACCACCTGCAGCTTTAGGACCTGGCTTTGCCACAGCAGGATTGGCTCTTGCCTGGCCACAGGTCACTTGGTCGCTCACCATGGTTCTCCTTCAAGCCATGACGGTGGGTCTTCTTGCCAGAATTGTCACCTCCTGCCACCTCCTAGGTCTTCCCCCGTGGCCAGGAGCTCTTTGGCCCCTCACCAGGCTGGTGCCTATGTGCTGGCACTCATCTCCCCAGCATCTTCTGGCCAGCGGTGCCTTCTGCTCGCCTGTGCCCTTTCGTGCCATGTTTCCACCTGCAGTGACATTCCCCGTCACAAAAGGGTGCCCATGTCCAGGGAGCGCTTGTCCGGGAACGGCCTGAAATAGCTTCTTCATCCCCTTGGCCTTTGGTGCTGGTGCCACCAGGGGAGCGTGCTCCTGGGGCACAGTGGCTTCTCCAGCGGCTGGGTGATGCTGGGTGGGCACAGCCTTGGAACTGATGGTCCCAGGGCCAGCAGGGAGCAGCCGGGGAACCTCCCCAGGACTCGGTGGTGGCAGGACGCAGGGTGTCTGGGGTGCCAGTCCCGTATCCCACGGACGGCAGGGAAATGGGAACGTCCTCCTGGGGTGTCTGGATTTTTCTTCTGCCTGGCCATGGCTGTGATGTACATGCGTGTCCGCGCACGGCTGCCCACGGAGGGGTTTGTTAGCACCTTCGGCTGTTGTGGGGACGCTCGGGGCAGCTCCTCAGGCCTGGCGAGAGGAGGGCATGAGAGGAGACACCCCCAAAAAGGGTGCGCTTGGGGCGTGACACCCACATCCCCGCTACCTGGGAGGGATGGAGGCGGCCGCCGTGGCTGGTGGCACCGAGCCGGGGTGGTGAGCATCCAGGGAAGTCCTCTGAGCTGGTCGGGGTGACCAGCGCCCCGTTGGGGCCACGGGGGCCGTCCCCTTCCCCGCTCTTGCTCCCTGTCCCCGGCCAGGCCAGGGACAGAGATTCGTTTAACTTAATTAGCGCCCAGGCCCTGGCGGCGTTGGCTGAGCTCCTGCCCTTCCTCTGCCCTCCCTTGGCAAGGTGTCCCCGAGCTGGCAAACCCTGCCGAGCACCACGCCGGGTGCCACGAGGTGCTCAGAGACTGCCATGCCTCCACCGGCGTCCTCTGCCACCTCCGGCATGCACGACCCCACCTCCTGCCCGCTCCCCGCCGTCTCCCCACGGCTGATGCCCAGGACGGTGCCGTGCCACGCGGCTTTGCCGGCGCTGCCCGCGTTCCCGGTAAGGTCACATAGAGGCAGAGTCCCCCCGCGGGTGGCACAGCCTGGCCGTCCCCCCTCTGGTAGGGAAGCCTGGCCGTCCCTTCGCTCTGCGTGGCACTCCCGGCGGCTTTAGCGTGGCTTTCTTGTTAACCTTTAATGAGAACAAACGAGCTGGCATGGGCCGTCGCTGCGGGCGCGTTGCCTGGCCGTGTGCCGGGCAGCGGCTCCGCATGGCTGCCAGCGCGGCGGAGGCTTTGCGGAAGGTTGGTCCGTCCCTGAGCGGCGCTGGGAGCGATGCTTTCCCCCAGAGAGGCGCAGCGAGGGGTGACGAGCCGGGTGGTGGTCCCCTGCCCAGCGCGGCCACCGGGGTCGGGACTCTGCCCATGGGTGGGGAGAGCCGGGGGGACGCGTCCCGTCCGGGCAGGGTAGGAGACATGGTCTTCCTTGCAAGTTCTTGAAGGTTGGGGTGGAGACGGGTCCCTGCGCACCGTGTTTTGCGGCGTGCGGGGCTGCTGGCTCCCCGCCGTGCCGGTGACGCTGGCACGGAGGCTGCGGGCAGGTGGGTGACAAGATGTCTCCCTTTGCCAGTCCTGGGGTGGTTTTTCCCTCGGATGCTGCTCGCGGCCAGCCCGGTCTCACCAGTTCGTTCCCCCGGCTGCTCTCCCAATAGGGCTGGCACTGGGCAACCCACCCGGGCACCCCGATGAGAGGGTGCCCTGGGACGCAGCGCTCTTTGGTGGCACCGCTGCACGCCCCAGCTCGCCAAGCCTGGCTCTGCCTGGCTCCGGAGCCACGACCGCGGGTGCCCACGGTGGGGGAGCTGTGCCACCCTGCGAGGGAACCCCAAACGCTTCTCCCCTGCAGTGTGGTGGCCCCATCCCGTGCAGGGACCAGCAAGGAGGGGACCAGCTCTGGGCTGGGGAAGCAGCCCCACAACTGGCTCTCACCCTCGGGGTCCCTGCGAGCACCCCTCGCCCCAGGACTCTGCCCCAATGTTTTTCCTCCCAAACCTGTCCTGACCTCCCTCTAAAAGCAGCAGCAAACAGGAAAGGAGCCTGGGAGGGAGGTGTCTTTTCCTGCCCCGGTGACGGTGACGTGGTGATGGCAGCCGGTCCCAGCCTGGATGGAGCTGGCTGCTCCAGCCTCCTCCCTCGGAGCTGGAGGTGCCAGGTCTGGGTGACACAGGACCCGTGCAGGGACCTACAGCGCTGGAGAAGGGGAGGGGGGGGTGACATCTGTGCCACAGAGCCCCCCTGGTTGTTTAGGACATCCCTCTGCTTTCGGCCAGGGAGTTGTGGGGCCGGGAGGTGCCGCTGGCGTTGGCGTGGAGGGCAGGTGGGTCTGTCATGCTGCCCCGTGGGAGCCGGACCCCCCCGGGGGGAGTGGGGCATCCTCAGTGCCCACGTGGGAATGGCACCCAGTATCTTTGGAGAGCCAGCCCCACCGAGGCTTTGGAGACCCAGACAGCACAAGCTGGGGACATCTGAGCAAGGAAACCCTTTTTCCGGCGGCTCCTGGGTGTTGCGGGGCGCCCACGGACACGCCACGGGGACATGTGCCGCGGGAAGCCCACAGCAAAGCCACGGCGGTTTGATATATAGATAGATATATATATTTTTTTTTTTAAAAAAAGCAATGCAGAAGCGAGCGGCAGGGCTGCCGGGACTGCTCCCCGCTGTGACGTGAGCATCGCCTCCCGCTCTGCCCGTGGCTTTGTGCGCCACGGTGACCTGCGGTGCGGTCCCCTCCCCTGTGCCTCAGTTTCCCCAGGGAGGCGGTGGGGAGGGAATGGTGGGGACCGAGCTGTCCCCTCCTGTCCCTGCTCCCGGCGCAGCCGGTGCTGGTGGGGTCCCCTCCTTCCGAGAGGGGACGGGGGCGTCCCTCTGTCCTCCTGTCCTCCTGTCCCCAGCCCTTGAGTCACGGCCGGGGCTGCGGCGCTGGGCAGTGATGTCAGCCCTCGGGCAGGGGAAGCGTGGGAGGAGACTGCTGCCCGGGGGGAGCCCTCCGGGCCCCGGCCCCCGCACACACGGGCGGACAGACGGACGGACGGACGGACGGCATGAGAGAGCAAGAGCCGCCCGCGCCGCACGGGACGCTGACCCCAGCCCGAGGGGGACGTGCTGCCACAGCCCGCCATGAACGGCAAACCAAAAGGTACCGAGCGCCGGCAGCACCGGGGTTCCCCCGGCAAACACTGTTAATTTGGGGACCCCCGACTGGTTGAGGCTCCTGGGGTGACACAGCCGGGCTTGCGGAGGGCTTTTTTGGGTGAGCGGCTTCCCTGGGAGGAGAGCTCTCCCTGCCAGGGGCACCAGGGACGTGGGTACTCACCGCTTGCAAGGGACACGGTTGTCACCGCGGCGTGCGGCAATGGGGTGTCGGGACGGGGTGTGTGTGGCAGGATGGGACCCGCCGGCTGCCCAGCCTTGCCGTTGGCCGCGCTGAGACCCGGGCTCTGCATCTCGAGGCAGGAGAGGGGACACGGCTGCCCGCCGCTACCGGGTGATGCGCCCCAGATGTCCCGGCAGCACTGGTTTCCTTGGCAAACTGGTTTTCTCCCCGTTGTACCCACCACATCTTGTCTGCGGCCGTGCTAACGTGGACAAATGGAGCTCAGGTCTGGGTTGGGCATCCTTGGTACGGTGGCCCCAGGAGACCTGGGCAGAAGAGGGGGTCCTGGGGCTGCTCTCGAGCACAGGGACCAAGTTGCCCAGGCAGGATTTGGGGGTGGGAGAAGCTAGTGGTACCCAGCAGAGCATCCTGGAGATGAGCGGGTAGGGGTGAAGGTGGCATGTGGGACCTTCGCAAGGTTGTGCCATCCCCAGGAGGATCCTTCCAGAGGATCTCAGCACCTCTGAGAGGGGTCCCAGCCCACTCAGGAGCAGGGTCTGGTGCCCCTGGCCAGGCTGCAGTCCCATCTAGGAGGGCATGGAGGTGAGCTATGGCCCCCAGGCGTCCAAAGTCATGGGTATCCTGGCTGGGTGCTCGGTCTGCGTCTTTGGTGTTGCGGGACCCACTTCACTGGGACCATGGTGGTCCTGGGCTGGTTCTCAGGAGGCGTCCTAGGAAACAGGTTGTGCTTGAGCTCAGCCAGGCACCGGGGAACCCACTGGCCCCAGCAGTGGCCACCTCCCTGGCTCCCAGTTTGGGGCTTTCATCCCCTTCTGGATGTGAAGTGGGATGGATGGCAGGGTGGGAGGCAGCGATCCTCCCCCCGCCGAGGGAGCCGTGAGTGTCTGCCTGCGCCGTGCCCTGCCCTGCCCTTCCTCGGGGATACTCCGCGGGGTAAATAAGCGCTTCCTCCAATTCTTCCCATTCGCAGCTCCTTCCCTTTCCTGCCGCCCTCCCACTCGGCCCTCGGAGCCAGCCCGGCCTCCCGCGGCCGCCGGGGCGGATATACAGCCACCGTGCCCCCACCGCCGCGGGGCCCAGAGCACCCGGCACCCATCCAGCCCCCTGCCCCCAGCACCCGAACCGCCGTCACCCCGCTCCTTACGGCCGGGAGTTTCTCTCCCGGGTGAGCCATGGGAAGCCAGGATGCTGTTCACTAACTCATCCCACTCCCAAAAAGTCCCAATCCCCCTCCTCGCCCAGTTCGGAGGGGGGGTCCTGCCTGCTTGGAGGAGAAGCAGAGCATGGAGGAGGTGAGGGACGAGGCGTCCCAGGCTCCCTGTGACCAAGGCGGCGTGGCGTCGGTCCCCGGATGCTCCCGTCCCGTGTGCCGGGGAGGGACGAGGGGCGATGGGAGGGAAGAACTGCTCCAGCCCACGCCGGGAACCGGCCAAGGGCCATCGCGGGGCCGGAAGGGGCCGCGGGGGGGGTGTCCGGGGTACGCGTTTGGGTTAGGACAGCGGGGACGCAGCTGTGCAAACAAGGATAGAGCCGCTGGGCTGGAGGGAGCCGCGCCAACGGGCCGAGTTCGCAGGCTCTCGAGGTCGTCCCCGCCGTGCGCCCAAGGGTGCCGGGGCAGGGACGGGGCGGGGGGGTCGTCCCTCCGGCGGGGGGTGGCAGGACCCCTCCCCATTTGCCATCGTGGGCGGGATGGAGCGGCTCGTGGCCATCGTGCCATGCCCTTGTTGGGGGACAGCGGGTCCCCCGCTGTGCCCGGGGAGGTGGCCGCAGTGCCATCAGTGTGGGGACCACAGCCCACCCCTCCCGGGGACGCCCCTCGGGGGGGCTGTGGGTGCTGCTGGATGGCAGCGGGTGCTGCTCCCTGGGTTTGGGGGTGCCGGGTTGGCCACCCCGGGTACTGCTGACCTCCAGTAACTGACATTACTGGAGCTGGTGGTGGAGCACCCCCGGTTCCCAGGGCTGCGGGGCCCAGGGGGGTTCGGGGGGAGCCAGTTTTGGGGCGTCACCGACCGGGGCAGCGTTGATAAACCCGCCGGAGCGACCTGAGGCTGGTGTCTGAGTGTCGGAAACAGAAACCAGCCGGGACCAACCCAGCCGGTCGGACTGCCCCCTCCGCCGCTCCGACCAGCATTCTTGGGATCCCAATCATCTCCAGAGCACCGGGGCGTCGAGAGAGGAGCGAGCCGGCGGCCGGGCTGGAGAGCCCCCCCGGGGTGGGCTCCAGCACCCCCCGGGCCGTGCCGCCCCCCCCTCCAGCTGTTCACATCTGGCGGTTCTGCCCTCTCGGCCGCTGCCCGCGGGCAGCGCTGGCCGGGGACGGACAGACGGACGGACTCCCAGGATTGCGTTTGCTACGGCGGGAGAGCTGCAGGCACGGCGAGGTGAAAAGCTTGGTCGGGAGGTTGCTTCGTTAGCACCGGCGCTCTAATTAAGGGCGGGGGGCGGTGGGACTGGCAGCGACTGGACTTTTGGGGCACAGCCTTTGGGGCAGGACCTCTGTGGCTCCTTCTTGGGACAGGGAGGGATGTGCTTTGGGTTCAGCCGGTGGCAGGGACACGAGTGTGCCGGTGCTCTGCCCGGTGCCGTCCTCCCAGTAAGCCTGGCACGGGGGCTCAGCGCCCTGGGCGAGATGCGGTGGCCGGTGGCCCCTTCCAAGCGTGCCCCGGGCTGTGCACCGCCGCGGTACCAGGTACCTCTTATCTCGGTAATGTCAGGAATGCACCACGCTGGGGTTTTTTCCTCCGTGGTGAGCCAAGCGTGCCAGGAGCGGAGACCCCACACCCTGCCTGCCCTGCCTCCCGCAGGCAGCGCTGCCCTCCGGCACCGGGCTGCCTGCCCGCCTGTGCCGGGCTCGAGCATCCTCGAGGATCCTGGGGCATGGGTCCCGCAGAGCCGTGGCATGGTGTTCCCCATCCTCGAAGGGGGTTTGGGGTCCTGGCAAAGGAGCTGGGCTGCAGGGTGGCAGGCCTGGTGACGCAGGGTGCCACGGCAGACAGGCTGGCGCTGGCAGGACCTGGCAGTGCCCGGGGCCATGCACTGGGCTGGCTGGCAGCTGCGCCATCCCTCCGAGTCAGGTCTGTACCCACCCCACCGGCGATCTGGTCTCGCGGTGCGGTCCATCGCAGGGGACGTTTGGGGGAGAGCCAGGTCCCTGGGCTGGAGCGCAGGGATGTGGTGATGCCAGCGGCCACCACTCATGGCACTGCTCCCTGTGCCAGTGCAGGAGCCTCGGGTGCCTCTGGGCACGACCCAGGCGGTGCGGGTGGCTGGCGGAGGCTGTGAGGGGTCTGGGTGAGCGGCTGGGGATCGCTCTGCCTCTCCTGGGGAGTTGTGCTGGGGCGTTGGTCTCCCGCAGCACCTTCAGCATCATTCTTCCCTGCGATGGCCTCAGCATCCTTCTTCCCCTGTGACGCCCTCAGCATCCTTCTTCCCCTACAACACCCTCAGCATCCTTCTCCCCCTGTGACACCCTCAGCATCCTTCTTCCCCTTGCGACGCCCTCAGCATTCTTCTTCTCTTGCAACACCCTCAGCATCCTTTTCCCCCTGTGACACCTTCAGCAACCTTCTCCTCTTGCGACACCCTCAGCATCCTTCTCCCTCTGCGATGCCCCCAGCATCCTTCTCCCTCTGCGATCCCCCCAGCATCCTTCTCCCTCTGCGATCCCCCCAGCATCCTTCTCTCCCTGCAACTCCCCCAGCATGTCTCCCCTGCAATGCACCCAACATCCATCTCCCCTGCAGCACCCCCAGCATCCTTCTCCCCTGCGACACCCTCAGCATCCCTCTCTGCCTGCAACTCCCCCAGCATCCTTCTCCCCTGCAGCACCCCCAGCATCCTTCTCTCCGGCGCAGGCTCCCGCCTGGGTGACCCTCCTTAGAGCCCCCCCAGTGCCCCCAGATGGCAACGTAGACTGGACAAGGATGGGCTGGCAGGGCCATGGTCACCCCTTAGGAGTTGTGACCTGCCCCACGCGTGGAGACCCCCATCGTAGGGGTGGTGGGTGCTTTCCCTATAGATGAGGGGCTGTAACGCCCAGCTGGGGCAGCAAGCGCGGGTGCCGTGGGCCTTGCGCGCTCAGTGGGGAGCAGATTAAAGAGCCCTGCGGAGGGTAATCTGCCCAGGCCTTGCAGGTCAGCTGGGCTGCCAGGGATTACAGCTCCTCCTAATGAGCTTAATTGGGACAGCGTTGTCCTGGAAACTGGAGGGACTGGCACCGAGATTACGCCGAGGCGGTGGGACCCACAGAGTGGCTCTGTTGTCCTGGGCTGGGACCCCGGTGCCGAGAGGGGACCAGATGGACCTGCTGCGTCCTGGCTCTGCTGGGATGGAGGTTATCGGCGGTGCCTGGCTTTGATTCCAAACTGCTCCGTCTCGTCCTGAGCGCTGCGAATGCCCGGCCCCAGCCTGGCGTGCGGGGAGGTGATGGCGTGGCTGTGGGGTGGCGGGGACCACAGTGCCGGGGAGATGCCCGCCGACGACCAACCAGGTGCGTGCCACGTCGGGTTGGTCCGAGGTGGGTTCCCGGGCTGCGCCGTGCCGGGGGAAGGAGTGGGGATGGCGGCGAGGCGGTGGGAGCCCCAGCCCCGTGCCATCCCTGGTGCTGCTGGGGCCGGGGGCTCGCTGCCGGCTCTGCTGGGGCAGGAGGAAAGGCAGAGTACGCCACTTAGGGAACAGGGAGGTGGTTCTGGCTGGGGTTAGCTTGGCCCCATCTGCCAGCCAGGGGAAGCCTGCCCTGGCAGGGTCCATGGCCACCGGGCACTGGGTGGGCTCATCCCGGGCAGCTCCTGGCTCCCCAGCTCTGGGGGCTGGTGGGGACAGAGGGACCGAGTTGATGTCAGCGGTGGCCGGGATGAAGCCGGAGCATCCAGCAGCCTGTGCCCTGCTCCTGCGGGCTGGTCTCCCCCGTGCGCCCAGCTGGCACTGGGTGGCAGGGCCAGGAGGACCCCCGGGCTCCCCTGCTCCTGCCTTGTGCTGAGCCCCCCGCCAGGGCTGCAGCGATGCTCCTGCGACGTGGGGTGGCAGCCGGGTCGGGGCCCTGAGACTCAGAAATCTGCTGTGTCCTGGCTGGCCTCGACTGCAATGGCTGCCACGGGTATGGGCAGCGGGTTTGGGGCTCCTGGCACCCCGTCTCTGGCGCTGCCAGGAGCAGAGGGCACGGCTGTGGCCGCCGTGGGGCTGGACACGTGCTGGACTTTCCAGGGGCCGGCAGGGAATTGGCTCGGCCTTTCCTTCCCCGACGCAGAGCTCGCGGCAGAGCCGGGGACTTTCCAAAGCGCTTTGTTGTCCGTGGGTTTCCCTCCTGGTTGCCGGAGCGAGCGGAAGCGAGCGTGGAGACAGCAAAGGGCTGGGCGGCCAGGTCCGGCCCCGCGCCCTTCCTGCCCCCGCAGCGGGGTGGCACGGGTGACAGCGGGACAGGGGACGAGACGGGGCCGGGCTGGGGCACAGCGGAGGGTTTGCCATGGTCGTGTCTGGGAAGGGCCACCGTAGGCATTGGGCATCAGCCCCTTCCTTTGGCCGAGCTGGGATGTATCCGTCCGTCTGTCCCTGCTGAGTGCTCACGGTGTCTGGAGCTCTGCTGCACCCGGGGCAGGGCACCGACACCATCGCTGGGGACAGCACGGGACCTGCGTCCCCGGTGCCACTGGGAGGAGCATCTCTGGGCTGAGAGGGAGGGAAGGCTCCTAGCCTGTGTGTGTCGTAGCCACCCTGGCCCACGGGTGCCGTTCCCGTCCCGGTCTCGGCGGCAGCTCTGCCTGCGTGTGTTTCCCAACCCCGCTCCTGGTGACCCCGCTCTCTCCTGCCCCCCAGGGAGGCCCTCCAGGTCACACTCGACGATGTCACTGTCTGTGCGCCCGCAGCGCCGAGTCCTCGTCACCAAGATCAATAGGAGCCAGTCCTTCGCCGGAGTGAACTCGACGGCCGACCGGCCCTTCAGGTAGGAGATGGGTGCTCACGCTGCCTGCCACAGGGGACAGGGACGGGGACAGGGACAGGCTTGGCTGCGGTGGTGGGACCTGCTGTCCATCCCGAGGCACCTTCCCAACCCGCTGTCCCGCCATCTCCCTCAGGGACCTTTGTACTACTCAGGGGATGTCGCAGGGGGGGCTGCAGGGAGCACTGAAGCCGGATGGGAGACAGAGCCCATCACCCCAACCCTACAGCGGGTCATCGGTGACCACCCTACAGCCCCGTGGCTGCTGCCACCAGAGCGTGGAAGGGGCAGGCGTAGCTCACCCTCGTTCTTCAGCCAGCTCTTAAGAGCTTCCCTGTGACCGTCTCGTCCCGGTTAATGGGTGCGGTGAAGGAGTTGGGGTGGCTTTGAAGCATTGTGTCTCGACGGCCTTTGACATCCCGCGGCAGTTGGTTTCGGGGTTTGAGGGCTGGCGTGAATCAGGGTTTCCTCCGGGTCATTTCAAACCTGTTGCTGAAAGGTTTTTATTGGCTGCCTGTCGGCTGCGTTGCGAGGAGCAGCCGTTCCCTACCCATCCCCTCTGGCCGCTGGCGATGTTATGGTCCCATCATACCCTTCCTCCTCCTCTCTACTGAACCTCACGGCGGTGAGAACCACCCCGTGCGCTGCTCATCCGTGCCACCCTCCTCTGCGCCGTCCCTAGCTCCTGGCTGCCCTCGCGCAGGTGGTTCTTGGGACGTGGGCTTGGGCTTGGGGCTGCAGGACTTTAATGCTTTTAATCCCTTTTCCTAGCACCCAGCCAGGCTCCTTACCTCCCAGTCCACCCACTGGTGCCGGGGGAGAGACAGCGCTCAGCCCAATGGCTGGGGAGAGCAGCGCCAAGCTGCCTTGCCAGGCTATGGCCACCTTCACTGGGTGGGCACAAGCCCACGTAGAGCCTCCCCACGCCTGGGAGGAAACCTCCAGCCTTGCTCGGCTCTTGTCCCCAGGTCCCGTCCAGCCTCTGGGCCAAGTGACATGCTCCAGGCCACCAGCATGTCATTGGATCTAGGGGTGCCAGAAGGGCTCGCTTGGGGACAAGGAAGAGGGAGGACTTTTGGATGCCCGCAGCCAAATGGCTGGTGGAGAGATGCTTGTGGGAGATGCCTCCAGGGGCTCTGGAGGACGGGAATAAGGAGGGATGGTGGAAATCAAGCGCTTACCCATCGCTCTGGCTTGGGAGGAGGCCAAGACATTCATTTCCCCCCCACCAATGATTCAGGGAAGTCTTTTGGCCACTCCTGCAAAGAGCGGCACAGGATGGGAGGTCCAGCCCGGGGCTGGGAACCGAGGAGCCCATGGTGTCTTCTGGGCGCCGGTGGCGCGACGATGCATTGGAAGGAGGAAGGGAAGAGCCGGTCTGAGCGGGGCGTTGCTCGCTGGGCTGGGGAGCGACTCCCTTGCACAAGGCAGGAAGGGTGGTGTTCGGGTCCCGGGTGCTGGGTGGGAGTCCCTTTAGGTCGGCCGGAGGAGGTCCCCAAGGTGGTGGTGGGGCAGGTGGAGACAACAGGCAGCCAGCAGCTCCATACGGTGGGTTTGGTGACATCTGGAGAGGCGTAGCATCACTGAGGATGTCCCTGCCCCGTGTTGCTCCTCTTCATGATGGGGTGACAGGGCTGCTTGTCCCTAGGATGCTCTCGTGCTGCCACCCGCTGGGATCTCTGCCTGTCCCTGGGAGCGCATGATGGCAGGGCAGGAAGCTGATGGTGGCGTGTGTCACCCTGCCACAGTGCCCAGGCCACAGGGAGCATCTCCATGCCCCTGGCAACCTGGGGTGCTGGGGATGGAGCAGAGCACAGCCCCTTTGGAGGGTGGCCAGGGCTGGAGATGTCCCCAGGGGCACTCCAGGAACACAGCTTGGCTGCAGCTGGTGCCAGCTCCGTTTGCCTTTGCCCCCCCCGACTGGCATCTGGGACGCCCAGACCTCCGCAGAGGCTACCCCACGGCCAGCCTCTCGGACCCTGCTGGGTCCAGGTTATCTCCTTGGTCTTCTCCACCACCAGCTTTGTTGGTTTCTCCTTGTCTGGAGGCCAAAGGGGGCAGCCAAATGCATCGAGGGGGCTGCAGGCACCCGGTGCAGGCAGCGCTGCTCATCTTCACGGCCCCGTCTCGCCCGGCCCCGCTGGCCGGTTAGACTGGCTGCCGGGGAGTCCCGGGAGAGGCAAGCAGGTCTGGGCGGACCTGGCCTCCATCCCAGAGCTCCTTCTTGTCTCGAGACGGGGTGCCCAGCAGGCTGGGGCACCCAGGTGGACCCGGGTGCTGCGTGCTGACCCCGGCCATCCCGGGTTTGCCTGCCTCTCTCCCCAGGAACCTCTCGCCCTTCACCCCCACCGTCTCCCGCAAGACTGGCTCCAGGGTCAGTAGGATGTTCTCAATGTCCCACAAATCCCCACCACCCAAGGTGCCTCAGCCCAACCGCCTGGACGAGGTGTACGAAGCTCTCAAGAAGGGCCTGACGTAAGTGCTGGGGCTCCCCACGGCTGGGTGGTTGGAGGCGGAGAGCCCCTGAGGGACACGGGGACAGCTTGTCGTGTGGCTTGGGGTTGGCAGGTCTTCGCTTTCACCAGGCAGGGACATGCCAGGTCTCCTGGGCAGAGTCCCTCAGGGTCCCAGAGCTGGCGTGGGGTTGTGCATCCCACCACATCCCACGTAGAGGCACATGTGGGCTCCCTTGCCTGAGTGCTGGAGTGGGGATGTGGGGCTAGATGTGCTGGGTTGGGGTGGGCTGTGGGTGGCAGGAGCCCTGGGCAAGGTGTCCCAGCCTGACCCAGCGGTGTGGTTGGCCCCCAGAGCCTACCTGGAGGTGCACCAGCTGGAACTGGAGAAGCTCAGCACCCAAATCCGTGAGTCCAAGAGGAATTCGCGCCTGGTGAGTGTTGCTGGGAAGAACTTTACGGGGGAATGGTGCTTTGGGCAGACGGCCGGGGTTGTGGGCACGGCTGGGGCAGCTCGTGGTCCATCTGTGCCACGGGGACATCAGGGGCCGGCCCGGGTTCTGGTGTTGGGCTGTGGGGCTCCTGTCCTACTATCATGCGCTCTGCAGCCCTGACTGGGTGCTGCATGTCCCCGCCGACGTGCTACGGGTGGTGGGTGTGCCGTGTGCTGGGTCTCCTTGGGTGGGCAGAGCGGGCTTTGTGCTGCATCTTATCCCTCTCCTCTCTCCTCCAGGGCTTTCTCTACGATCTGGATAAGGTAAGCGGGATCAGTGCCCTGTCCCCTTTGCCTCCCCCACGGAGAGTGCCAGGGATGTGCTCCTGCCAGCCCCTTCTCGCCTCACACCGCCCCGCTGCCTGTCCCCCCCTGTCCCCTTGCGCGGCAGAGAGACTGTGGGGTGGGATCAGGGTCCTGCGGGCAGGGGAGGGTCTGGGCAGGGGATGAAGCAGAGGACAGGCAGGCGCTTGGAGCCCGCTTCTTGCTAAAAAAAGCTGCGGTTGGGGACTGCTGAGCCTGGGTTAGCTCTGAGGCTGGGAGAAGGGCACCCCAGAGCCTGGCTTGTCTCCTGGGGGAACCCTGAGGAGCAGGGGAGGCTGGAGGATGCTGCAGCACGTGGGTACCAGTGCCGCCCCGCAGCTCCCGGTCAGGGCTGGTGACCAGGATCCGTCCCAGCCGCAGCACGGGCACGCAGCAGGGCGCATCCTGACCTGCGGCTCCTCTCCGGAGGGGTTGGGCTGCCTCTCACGCCATCTCCTCTGCTTTTCCAGCAAGTGAAGTCCATCGAGCGCTTCCTGCGTCGCCTGGAGTTTCACGCTAGCAAGGTGAGAGCTGGGGACCGGGGTCACTCTGGGGCTCCCTCGGTGCTACGCCGGGACAGCCGTGCTGTCCCCCGCCCTGCCCCTCAGCACAGCTCGGGCCTGTCCTTCCAGATAGATGAGCTCTACGAGGCTTATTGCATCCAGCGGCGGCTCCGCGATGGAGCCCACAACATGGTCAAGGCTTACAGCACGGGCTCGCCGGGCAGCCGGGAGGCACGTGAGAGCCTGGCGGAGGCCAGCAAGGGCTTCAAGGAGTACACGGAGGTGAGGCAGCCGGCTGGGGTGGGCTGAGCAAGGGTGCTGGGTCCCGTGGGCGGCTGCTGATGGGTGCTGTCCGTCCGTCTGTCCCCAGAACATGTGCCTGTTGGAGAACGAGCTGGAGAGCCAGCTGGGCGAGTTCCACGTCCGGATGAAAGGTAACGCGTCCCGCTCCGTCCCTGCCCTGCTGCCCGCCTGCCTGCTGCCTGCTGACGCCCCTCTGCCTTCTCTTGCAGGACTGGCAGGCTTTGCCCGGCTCTGTGCTGGTGACCAGTACGAGGTTGGTGGGACTTTATGGGTTGGGATCTGCTCTTCTCCTGCCCTGTGGTCCTTGGGGTGCCTGGGGGGCGTAGGTGGGCGCTGGCGTGGAAGCATGTTGCAGGGTGGTGGTGGGTGACATGGGTCCCTGGCCACGGAGAGCACCCACCACCATCCGTCTCCTGGTCCATCTTCATCTCCCCCATACCCACGCCTCCGTGTCCCCAGATCTTCATGAAGTACGGGCGGCAGCGGTGGAAGCTGCGGGGGCGCATCGAGGTGAACAGCAAGCAGGTGTGGGACAGCGAGGAAATGGTTTTCTTGCCCCTCGTCACCGAGTTCCTCTCCATCAAGGTACAGTGCAGAAAGGGGCAGGGACGGTGTGGGCCAGCTACCACCTGGGCTTCCCTGCAGGACCTCACCTAAACCTCACCCTCACTGGGGTGGGAGGAGGCCATCTGGTGGTGGTGGTGGCATCCTGGCACACAGCAGGGATGCACACAGCATCCATGAAGTCCGTGGCTTCATCTTAGCCTCTCCTCCCTCTCCTGCCCCAGGTGACGGAGCTAAAAAGCCTGGCCAACCATGTTGTGGTGGGCAACGTGTCCTGCGAGACCAAGGACCTCTTTGCGGCTCTGCCCCAGGTAGTGGCCGTGGATATCAACGACTTGGGCACCCTCAAACTCAGCCTGGAGGTGACCTGGAAGTGAGTACCCCAGCAGGCATTTCTCGTAGTGCATGGCACGGCTTGGGGACACCTGGCACGGTCTGGCAAGAGGTGGCCTGCCCTGGGGTCTCTCCCATCCCAAAGCTGGGCTATGTTATGGGAAGCCATAGCTGGACTGGATGGCATCGTGGTGTCTTGCTTGCTGCAGAGTGGGGTTGAGACCCCCCCCTGGACTGGCACACACCTCTCACCTCCTTGCTCTCCTCCCCAGCCCCTTCGACAAGGATGACCAGCCCTCGGCAGCCAGCACCGTCAACAAGGCCTCCACGGTCAACAAGAGGTTCTCCACCTACAACCAGAGCCCGCCCGACACGCCGTCCCTGCGGGAACAGGCTTTCTATGTAAGTGTGACACTGGACAGGGCTGCTTGGGCGAGGGGGGTCCATGCGGGGACATGCCCAGGCTACGTCCCAGAGGGTGGCACGGCTTGGGGATGGGGGTGGGCGGCTCTTCTCCAGCCGTACGGCCATGGCTCCCCGGTACCGGCGCCTGCTCCTCCCGTGCTCACAGCTCCTCTTCTCTCTGCCCAAGAGCCCGGGGCGGGCGGCCGACAAGCACGGTTGGTCCTTGCTGGACATCTTTCGGGAGACACTCTTCGAGAAGCTGTCTCAGAGCTGCTCCTGCGGCGACGTCTCCTCGGCCGAGCTTGGGAGATGGCCCCAGCAGGGCCGCGTAAGTGCGAGGGCTGGAGCCGGCCAGTAGCTTAGCCCAGCAGTGTGGCCATCCCGCAGTAGCCGTAGCCGCTCCTTGTCTCCTACTCATTAGCCCTCGCTGATGCCCACGGGCCTGATCCTGCCAGGCTGGGGTCTGGGGAGACATTCCCCAAGCTTGGGGGGGCCTGGGCTGCACGGGCCAGCCCCGCTCCTCTGTCCGTGCGCCCTCGTGCGAGAGCTGAGCACTAGTGAGTAGAAGGCTTGTCCGTGTCCCTGCACTGGTGGCGTTGGTGTGCTGTGCCGTGGCGTTGGCGTGGTGCTGGTGGGGTGGTGCTGGTGTGACGCTGCCGATGTGGCAGTGGCGTGATGCTGTCATGGTGCTGGTGGCACTGGTTTGGTGATGGTGAACTACTGGCAGGATGGCCGGTGCTGCCCCCCCCATGAGCTGGTGCCATCCTTGCAGCCATGGCGGGTGGTGTCCTTGGCTCCATGTGTCACACCCCGGCATGGCCGGGATGGAGCTGCCCGCCGTGCCAGGGAGCCGCTGGCACCCCAGGACTCCGGGGTGTGCGTGGCTGGGCTGGAGCCGGACTCCCCCTGGCATGGTGTGAGGTGCAGGGCTGGAAGGGGCAGCCATTGTCTGCCGGGTCCTCACCACTCATCCTGCTGTGCCAGCAGAGCCACGGCGGTGTGGCAACCGGTGCCGGGGGCCGCAGTGGCCTCGGTGCCCTCCGGCTCGGCCAGATCCTGCCCCCGGTTGAAGGGAAGGCAGCCGGAGGAGCAGGGGTGGCAGGAAGGTCTTGCCTGACACCATNTTTCCCCCCCCCCCCCCCCAGAACATGCTACGGCGCCAGGAGGAGCTGGAGAACGGCACGGCCTGGTCCATCTCCTCCGAGTCCTCGGACGACTCCTCCAGCCCCCAACTCTCCGGCAGCGCCCGCCATGCCGCGCACAAGCCCATCGTGCAGCCCGAGGTGCAGGCCTCCGCCCCCGCCATCGAGATCTCCTTCTCCCAGCAGCCGGAGGAGGCGGGAGCCGGGCCCGGGGCCGGCGGCATGGGCGTCCCCCCTCCCGGGAGCCAGCCGGAGGAGCCGGCCAGCCGTAAGAAGGATGCGGTGGCCAACGGGCACGTGCCCTACTCCCGGACTCTGAGCCACATCAGCGAGGCCAGCGTGGACGCCACCATGGAGGCCAAGGCTGGGGAGAGCCCCTGGGAGCCCGCGCCCAGCCCGGAGGACACGGGGCCGGGCGAGCGGGACGCGGACGCCCTCCCCGGTGCCTCGGTGGCAGCCGCCGCGGCAGGGCAGGACAGGGCCGCCGAGGCCAAGCCCCGCGCCGCCGTGGCGTGGGCCACCGCCTGCGAGGTGGAGGCCGGCGGGGCCGTGGCGGTGCAGAACCAGGCGCCAGCACGGGGCGGCTGCGGCACCGGGGTGACGGCGGCGCTGGCACAAACCCCCGCGGAGGAGAGGCCCGTCCCGGCCCCGCCGCTGGCTGCCGGCGTCCCCGAGGTGCCGCGGGGGAAGGCGGTGGATTCGGGTCTGGAGGAGGCCATCGGCCTCCTGGGCTCGGCCCTGGACGACTATCGGGGGCAGTTCCCGGAGCTGCAGCCCCTTGAACGGGAGCTCAAGCGCCTGGAGGAGATGCTGCTGGTGAGGGGCTGCCAGCAGTGCCCAGGGACGGGGGCGGGGGGACGGGGCTGTCCCTGCTGGCAGTGCCCAGGGACGATGGGGATGGGGCCATCTTTGCTGACAGTGCCAAGGGACGATGGGGATGGGGCCATCCCTCATGGCAGTGCTCAGGGACAATGGGGATGGGGCCATCCGTCATGGCAGTGCCCCAGGACAACAGGGACAGGGCCATCTTTGCTGGCAGGGCCCAGGGACGATGGGGACGGGATTATCCCTGCGCGTAGTGCCCAGAGACGATGGGGACAGGGCCATCTTTGCTGGCAGTGCCCAGGGACGATGGAGATGGGGCTATCCCTACTCGTAGTGCCCAGGGACGATGGGGACAGGGCCATCTTTGCTGGCAGTGCCCAGAGACGATGGGGACGGGATTATCCCTGCTCGTAGTGCCCAGAGACGATGGGGACAGGGCTGTCCCTGCTCGTAGTGCCCAGAGACGATGGGGACAGGGCCATCTTTGCTGGCAGTGCCCAGAGACGATGGGGACGGGATTATCCCTGCTCGCACTGCCCATGGAAAAGGGCGATGGGGCCATCTTTGCTGGCAGTGCCCAGGGACGATGGGGATGTGTCTGTCCCTCATGGCAGTGACTGAGGACAATGGGGACAGGGCCATCCCTGATCACAGTGCCCAAGGATGTTGGGGATGGGGTTGTCCGTGCTGGCAGTGCCCAGGGACAATGGGAACAGGGATGTCCCTGATGGTAGTGCCCAAGGATGATGAGGACAGGGCCATGCCAGCTGGCAGTGCCCAGGGACAATGGGGACAGGGATGTTCCTAATGGCAGTGCCCAGAGATGATGGGGATGGGGCCATCCTGGCTGGCAGTGCCCAGGGACAGTGGGGATGGGGCCATCACTGATAGCAGTGCCTGGGGACAAGGGTGACAGGTCCATCCCACCTGGCAGTGCCTGGGGACAAGGGGGATGGAGCCATCCCTGATGGCAGTGCCCGGGGATGCAGGTGGCAGGGCTGCTTTGGCTGGCGAGCCAAGATGTGACCCCGCCATGCCTTCCTCCGCAGCAGAAGCAGGGCGTCTTCCTCAGCCGAGCCTCCAGCATCAGCCTGACGGTGGAGCACGCACTGGAGAGCTTCAGCTTCCTCAACACCTCCGACATGGAGGACTCGGAGGGCTCTGAGGAAGAGCCTCTCCAAGATGAGAGGTGCACAGCGGGGCTCGCGGGATGGGGTGCGGGGCAGGATGCGGGCCTGGGGCAGTTGGGATGGGGGATGCCCAGCTCTTCCCGGGTGCCCAGGCACCATCACAGCTCAGGGCAGGTCCAGGTCAAGAAGCAGCAGGATCTGGCCCTTCTGGTGGCACAGTTCTACCCCGCATCTCTCCATGGGGGCTGGGCTGGGAGGCAGCCCCTATGCCCCTGTGCCCCTGGGACCTGGTCCTTCACCCAGCCCTGATGCTGTGATACTGTAGGTCCTACAAAAACTCTGCCCTGTGGGTGGGGAAGGGCTGGGTCCAGTTTTCCCGTGCTGACCTGCTGCCTCGGTCTCTCCCTGGCTTGCAGGAGGGCTGGCAGACCCCGGCGAAGCAGCAGAGCCCCCAGCGCCGGCGAGACGGTGGCAGACGACACCGGCATGTGCAGCGGCTCCGAAGCCAGCACCGACCCCTTAAGCACCGGCAACGAGTTCCTGGATAAGGCCCTGGTGCTTCACCTCAACAACTGCAACTGCCTGCTGCTGGTGAGGACAGGGGCATGGTGGCAGGAGACGTCCTGGGGAGGGAAGCCCTGGGGTGGGCTGTGGGTCTCCCCTCGAGGGGTGTCTTGCCACAGCATGGAGGCTGCGGTGTGGGCGGTGAGCTGCGTCCCTGAGGTCCCCGGTACGGCCGTGCCTTGCAGAAGCTGGGCACCTTCGGTCCCCTGCGGTGCCAGGAGATGTACGCCCTGGACAGGCTGCTGCGGGAGGCGCAAGTGCTGGAGATCGTCTGCCAGCTGACGGAGGAGCGAGCGGGAGCAGCCAGCTCTGCTGCCGAAGGTAAAGACACGCAGCCAAAGGGGACCATCCATGCCACCCCGGAGGCTGTGCGGGGTTCGGTCCCCTCTCGCCGGCATGGCTGGCCAGAGAGGGGCTGTGCCCGCTGCCGTGCCCCGGGGAGGTTTGACAGCGCCCTGTCCCCGCAGTGGTGCAATTTTCGACACGGAAGGAAGGGGTGCTGCCCCTTTGGGACTGCTGCGTGGAGGTGCCCAATGTCTACACCTGCCCCGTGGAGCGGTTCCTGCAGGTGCTCAGCGCCCAGTACGCAGCGCCCATCAGCGAGCGGCACCCTGGCCTGGCCGATGCCGGTGAGCGGGTGCCCAGGGGTGTTCGGGGAGAGGGTCACCAGCCCCACTCGGTGACCATGAGTGGGGTGCCAGGAGCCCCGCAGAGGGGTGCCGCGCACCCTGACCCCTGGCCCTTTCCCGCAGTGTGTGTGAAACTGGTGGAGGACGTGCTGAATCGGCGGCTGCCCCGGCGGCCCGGCAGCACCCAGGGCGAGCAGGTCACCATCTTCCAGTACTGGAGCCACTTTGAGTCGCTGGGCCCCCTGGTGCTCGACACCTACGTGATGGAGCTGGCAGAAGAAGGTGGGTGCTCTCCCACCCTCCCTAGACCCTGGCATGGGATGCAGGACCATCACCGGGGGTGGGGGTCACCCTGCAGCACCGCTGTGATGCCCTGGGGCGTCACCCAGAGGTTCAGCCATCCTTGGGGTGGGCAAGTAGGTTTGACCCGGTGCACAGCGCGCTCCCAACGCTGCCTTCCTGAGCACCGTGGCTCCTTGCCGTAGGTCCCCAGCATCTTGGCTTGGGTGGCCCAGCAGCCCCACGCGTTGGCACCTTGCGTGGGGCCACCTCTGCCCGGCGCGGGTGCAGGGTGCCCGGGGATGGGGTGTGCGGGCAGTGCCACCGGGCTCTCCGCACCTCGGCTCAGCCGGCGGTTCCCCGCAGCGCTGCTGGCGCAGAACCTCAACTCGGACGACCAGGACGTGGTGCTGCGTGCCCTGAAGCGCGTGCCCGAGGGCCGCCTGAAGAAGGAGGGGCTGAAGGCGCTGAGCCTGCTCCTCGTGGAGGGCAACAGCAAGGTGGTGAGCGCTGTGTCGGCCCAGCTCCGCAGCCTGGCGGAAAATCCCCGCTTCCGCCAACGGGTACGTGCCGGGCAAGCCGGGGTCCCCGGGGTGCTGTCCTCCAGCTCTGCATGGATGGTGGCACTGATCCCCACCACATGTCCCCCCCATCCCAGGCTCTCGTGTGCTACCTGGAGCAGCTGGAGGATGAGGAGGTGCAGACGCGCGTGGCAGGATGCGCGGCGCTGGGCTGCTTGAAGGTGAGAGGGACGCGGGGAGGAGGCAGCAGAGCTATATCTCACGGAGGAAGAGGAATCGCATGTGGCCGGCGAGTCCGGACACACCTGCGCAACCTCCTGCTCCCGGGAGAGAGGAGCTGGGGGTGCCCCAAATGTGCCGGAGAAGCGGGAAGGGACAGGGGAATGAGGAGGGAAGGGACGGGGCGAAGGGCTTTCCTGCACTATGGGGCTGCAGCGCCCTGTGCTGCCGTCCCCTCCGGGCTGTGTCCCTGCTGCCAGTCATACTCAACCCCTTGTCCCTTGTCCTGCAGGCCAAGGAGAGCATCGAGCAGCTGGTTTACCTGTGCCAAACCGACAAGGAGCCCGTGCGGGAGGCAGCCAAGCAGAGCCTGATGCTGTGCGGTGAGTGTCCCGCTGCTTCTCTCTGCTCTCTTCCCCACCCGCCGCATCCCGAGCGGCATCTCCCGGTGCTGGCGGGAGAAGGGGGTCCCGGGGCTGGTCCCTGCCTACCCCGCGCACTCTGGCTCATCGTGCCCCAAGCTCTGCCGGGCAAGAGCAAGCTGGCAGCGGGCAGCGAGGGCCAGGCGTCCAGTGGCCACAGAGCACTAAGCCTGCTTGTTATTTATTATTTGCTAGATGGCACTGAGAGAACCATGTGAGTGGGTTTCTAGGCCTCCAGATCGCGGCAGCTGCTGCACAGGTTGGGACACGTGAGCCGTCCTCGTCCCCCCTCTCACCCCGTCCCCGCTCCTGCCGCTTTGCTCACGAATGTCTCCGTCTTAGAGCCTGTCAGCCATGTCACGTTTTGGAGTCTGTGTGTCTTGGTTGTTCATAGAGCCCATCCCCGTGGCACCCCGGCACATGTAGACGCCTCGTGTCCCATGTCCCAGCAGATTGTCCATGTCACCACCTCTTGCTGGGGGATGGCCGCCGCGGGCAGATGTGCGTGCGGGGCTGCCGGGTGAAGATCTCAGAGCCAGCTTGTAGCGTGGATGTGTCCATCCCTCTGTGTGCCCCGGGGGTCCTAGGGAAGCCCTCGGGATCCCCGTGCCAGTGCATGCAGATGTGCACAGCTGTTTGAAACGCCGGAGCCGGCGTCCTTGGCCCCTTTGGCCCAAGCTGGGCTGTCCCCAAGCCAGCACTCCCGCAGCCCAAACCGTGGGTGATCCCTGCCCCGTGTGGGCACGGGTACAGCAGGCAGCTGAAGAACAGGATTCGCAACATCTCCATCTGGAGCTCTCGGGGTTTTTTGAGCCCGATCCCAACTGGGACCTGCCCAAGGGTGTGCTAAGGAGGACAAGAGAGGTCTCCACTCCATGGGCCGTAGCACGCCGGCTCAGCTCTGGCAGGCGTTAGCCACGTTTGCCCAGAAAAGCCGGGGAAGGCGGCTGCGGATGAGCAGGAGACAGAGCTTCTGCAGTTCGGTTTACTGACCGCGGCGTGTACTTGCAGGGGAAGACGGTAAATCAGCGCACCGGCGGCTGGAGGAGACCCTGGACAGCCTCCCGAGGATCTTTGCACCAGCCAGCATGGCCAGTACAGCTTTCTGAGTCGCCACGCAAACCCACCTGCCATCCCTTGAGGGCAAAGGCACCGCCGGGCCACCCGGGCTCGAACGGACTACGGCCGGCCGGGACCCGGCAGCTCCCCGCTCTCGGCAGCGCACCGCAGTATTCCCCTCGCCGGGCAGCTCGCCGCGCGCGGCCGCACACTGCCTTACGGAGCACCGCTTCCCCTGCCACTGGCCCCGCCGGGGTGCCACCTCCGCACCCCTGGGCTGGGGGGGGGATCTCGCTGCACATCCCACCCTCTGATTGCTATTTAAAATACACGGGGGGAGCCCAACCTTCCTGCCCCCCACCTCCCCTCCTCGGCGGCTCCAGCTGCTGGGACCGGAGCGGCAGGGAGACGTTCGGATTTCTCTGCCTCCTCTTGCCTTCCTCTTGCTCGTGGGCACGTGCCCTGTCCTGGAAGGACCTGCACTTTGGAAACCACGCCGTTTCTTTCCATGGGGGCCGCGGGGACTGCTGCCCTTTTGCCACCCGGAGTCCTCCCCCCCCCCCAGGACTTAAATAAAGTGAAATATGAGATATTAATATATTCTGCTGGCGTTTCTTCTTTCCAGCTCCACGTGCTCCTGTCCCTCCCCGGCCGTGGCTGTAGGGAGCGTAGCGAGATGTGGCCCCCCCTCTCCCCCAGCCCAGAGCCTTTCCTGGTCCGCTGGGAAGTGCCATGGAGGGCAGGGGCAGGAGGAGCGACAGAGGGACAGACAGATGGATGGACAGAAGCTGCCACCTTTTTTTTTTGTTGTTGTTGTTGTTGTCGTCGTTTTATTTTATTTTTTATTTACAGATTTTTGCAGAAAAACAAAAGCAAAAAATTCTTTTCTATAATGTCTCTATAAATCTATATATAATGTAATTACAGAGAACAACTAATTTTGATTTTAAACCAGAAATAAAAGCAAACCTTTACTGAGTGATGGTGTCGCCGTGCGGGTTTTTCTTCGGCCCCCGCTGCCCCGGGGGCAGGCTAAGCTGGGGGTCAGCGTAGCTGGAGGGTGGCGGGGAGGGGATGTCTCATGGGGAACAACTGTGATTTGTGGCATCGCTGAGGCTACACGATGGGGTTGTCCGACCCAAGAAGCCACCGAAACCAGGGCTGCCCCGGGAACAGCGACAGCATTCCACGCTGTCGCTGTTCCTGGGGCAGCCCTGGTTTCTACTGTCTTCTGTACCCATGGTGGGAACACACCATGGCACCCATCCACAAGTAGGGCTCCAGAGAGCCGGGGATGGAGGTCACCCAGCTGAACCCATCTTCGTAAAGATTTGGCACCTCTTGGCACGGGTCCCGCCACCGAGCCACAATGGATCAAAGACTCATGGAATAGTTGAGGTGGGAAGGGACCTTTGAAAATGCTCAAAGCAGGGTCAGCTAAAGCTCAGCGTCACACCTGGTTGCGTTTTGGGTATCTCCAAGGATGGAGATCATAAAATAGTTTGGGTTGGAAGGGACCTTTAAAGGTCATAGAGACCAATCCCTCTGCCACGAGCAGGCACATCTTCAACTAGATCAGGTTGCTCAGAGCCCTGTGCAACCTGACCTTGAATGTTTCCAGAGATGGGGCATCTCCCACCTTTCTGGGCAACCTGGGCCAGTGTCTCACCACCCTTCCTTATATCTAATCTAAATCTTCCCTCTTTTATTTTAAAATCATTACCCCTTGTCCCATCGCAACTCCTCTGGCCAACCTGTGCCAGCGTTTGACCATCCCCACAGAAAAAAAAGCTTTTGTGAAGTTTAACTCCAACCCCTGTACTTGAGTTTCAGTCTGGTGCATGGGGCACCACCCAGGAGCATCTTCTTTACCCCCCACCAGGTATTAATAGACAGGGAGAAGACACACACCCCCACCAGCCTTCATTTTTCCAAGCGTAACAGTCCCATCTCTCTCAGCCTCTTCTTATATGACAGCTGCTCCAATCCCTTAATCATCTTAGTGGCCCTTATGGTCCTGGGAGGGGAGCAGGTTAGAGCAGCAGCGGCAGAGACCCCCACGGCACGGCCCTGTGGCACTGCCACCCACGCCGGAGCAGGCAGCCGTTGCACAGGCACCACCAGCGCTGGCGGAGTTGGGGATTTATGGTCCCCAGGCCGAGCAGGGTCCGTCCACCAGCGCTTCCCGGGTTTTCCGAGCAAGTCCCAGCAGGTTACAGCCTCCACATCCTTCTTCCTCATGGGAGCAGAGCATTTTGGGCTGGCTCAGGCAGAATGCCACTCGCAGTCGGACGCGCAGGGCACGGCCAGCACGCATGTCGTGGTGCGTGGGGTGTCCCGGATGGGGACACCGCCTCAGCGTAACCACCTTTGGATGCAGTTTTATCTGCAGACGGGATTGCGGGAAAGGGGGAACCAGGGGACACTTTGCTGCATCACTGTTCACTTAAGCCTTCCTCCACCTGCTTTGGGGGCTGGACAAGCCCCAGGAGGGAAGCAGTGTTTCTCCCAAAGCACCCCATCACACTCAGCTGTAGGTGGCAAGAGATGTGGGTCCCAGCTGGCACATACAGCTGTGGACAAGAGCACCCGAGAGGTGGAAAGCAGCCGGGACATCTTAAATAGTTGGTTTCGTTTCTTTTCCCCCCGTAACTCCTGGAGATAAACCCAGTCCAGTGCTCCAGTGGCCAGAGCCACTGCACTTGGGTCACACCAACCCCATGCAGCGCTACAGGCTTGGGGCAGAGTGGCTGGAAAGCTGCCTGGTGGCAAAGGACCTGGGGGTGTAGGTCACCAGCTGGCTGAATATGAGCCAGCAGCGTGCCCAGGTGGCCAAGAAGGCCAACAGCACCCTGGCCTGTATCAGCAATAGTGTGGCCAGCAGGACTGGGGCAGTGATTGTCCCCCTGTACTTGGCACTGGTGAGGCCCCACCTCGACTGCTGTGTTCAGTTTTGGGCCCTTCACGACAAGAAAGACATTGAGGTGTTGGAGCGTGTCCAGAGAAGGGCAACGGAGCTGTGAGGGGTCTGGAGCACACGTCTGGTGAGGAGCGGCTGAGGGACCTGGGGGTGTTCAGCCTGGAGAAAAGGAGGCTGAGGGGAGACCTTCTTGCTCTCTACAGCTCCCTGAAAGGAGGGGGTAGCGAGGGGGGGTCGGGCTCTTCTCCCAAGGAACAGGTGATGGGACAAGAGGAAACGGCCTCAAGTTGCACCAGGGGAGGTTTAGGATGGATATTAGGAAAAATTTCTTCACGGAAAGGGTTGTCAAGCATTGGAAGGGGCTGCCCAGGGCAGTGGTGGAGTCGCCATCCCTGGAGGTATTTAAGAGGGGCAGACGCGGCGCTGAGGGACACGGTTTAGTGGTGGGTTTGGCAGTGTTAGGTTGATGGTTGGACTCAATGATCTTAAAGGTCCCTTCCAACCTAGACCATTCTATGATTCTATGATTCTATGAATTCAATTCACTCACCTACGTGGATGTCCTCCTTGCCCTGCTGAAACCCAGCCCCATCCCTGCAGCACAATCCCACCTTCCAAGATAAGCTTCACCTTGGCTGTAGAGAGATGGGAGCAGGAAAGCAGCCTTCTGTCGGGGCAGGCAGGGAGCTGCAGGTCAGGACAAAATGACTCTGCTCCTGGAAATGCAAAGAATAATCTCATTATTTATGTGGCTTTAAGAACATTTGGGGAAAAAAACCCAAACAGGAATCTATTACCCAGCCCCTTGCTCTGAACGCCGGCATCGCCAAGGACCTCTGCCCCATGGACACCGCCCGGTCACCTGGCAGTGAATTGCAGGATTGCCATTTTAATCGGAATAAACTTCAAAAAAGAAAAAAAAAGTCTTGTTTTTTGGACAGCACTCACTTAAAACATTCACTGCAGTTTGCATCCTACTTTTTTTTTTTATTTTTTTTATTTGAGGGCTGGGGAGGAGCAGGACAACCATCACAAGGGCCAGCTGTTTGAGAGGAGGCAGGGAACCCAACTTTTCCCTCCGGGATTTAACATCTCCTCCAAACCTTGTGCAGGAACCGCACCGCTTCAGGGGCTGAAGTCCCTCACAGCGCACGGGGACAGACGCAGCACCGCAGAGCGCATTTTGCGGCAGCGTGTTTGCTATTTCAAAGGAGACAGCGTGCCAGCACCACGTTTGTCAGCCAAATCTGTGTCAGCGCTTAAAACATCTCCCTCTCGTACGGACATGCTGGTGCTCAGCAGCTACTTGCTTTTCTGGTAGGAGCTGCAGCCCGTGGGAGGGTGTCTGTGTCGCGGTTACATCACCCACGTGCTCCAGCTTTGGAAAGATGTTCCTTTTCCCCATTTACTGCTGTTCTCCTTTTAATTAAAGGGGTGCATATGGATTCTGGAGCACTTTGCGGTATCGGTTTTTACCTGTGTCCTGAGGAGCTCCTGCAGATCATCAGCACAGAATAACTGACCAGCCAACGTCCCCTTCTCTTGGACAGCATTGGGGCCGGCGCAGCTGCCCAGGCTGTGACACCAAGAGCACCTACCAGCCAGAATGCCCCCAAGCAGATGCTGCCACTTTGGAGTGTCACAAGCTCCCATTGTTCCTCCTGGGTAAGAAATGACACAAATCTTGACGCCAAGTCATTTTTAGGGGGTTGCAGTTTGGGAATCTTCGGTTTGAGCCACCTCAGAGTTGGACCTCTCACCTTATCCCACGCTTATATGAAATCCAAGGTATTCACTAGGGCACTCAGAAATGATTGGAACAGCTAAGTAGTCTGCATTGAACCACAGCAAAGCAACAACATCCTCATGATCATTGACGTGTTCCTCGCAGGGCTGTCAGGCACATACGTACGGGCTTGTTCTCCAAGGACCACTCCTAGGGTGACAGCTGGGACCTCATTTCGTACAGAGACCAAAGCGTGCTCCAGGCAGTCTCCAAAACTTAACTTAGCGTTGGCATTCAAACTCATCTACTGTCTTCCTTAGAGCTGAGGGGTGGTGACTCCTTGCTCAGGGCTTGTACAGCGTGAGGGTGACGGAAGCATGGAGCTCCAAAGAGCAGGGAACGAGGAAGGTGAGCTCACCCGAGGCCTCAGCAAGGCGGTCAGAAGCTCCTCAACATCATGACCTGTTCTGCTCACGGGTAAGGTGTCTCTGAGGAAAGGCCTCACTCGGGCGATTTTTCCAGAAGGAACATCTGCCTCCAGGTGTCTAATTTGGACAGGCTTGGAGGCTGATTTTCAGGAGCACCCACCAGGAGGAATGAAGCTGTGGGCTTGAATCCTCTGCAAATCAGCTCAAATGCGCCTCCAAGTGAGAAACCCAAGATCAATAGCACACACTGACAGATGGTCTGGGACACTTCTGGCTGGAGAAGTCCAAGAATAGGTGTTTGCCAGGACAACTTCTGCTTCCTAAGCAGCGACGTTCCTACTACAAAAGGCAAGAGACCCTTTGTCATAGCAGGGCTACAAACACAAGGCAGAAGGATCATTAGCGCCCATTTACTCCCAGCCCTGGGTGAGTATTTAAAAGAGCACAAGAAGTGATTTTACATATAGTCAGTGCTCCTCTCCATTTGGATTCGTGCCCTGAACTAAGTTTTGAGCTTGAAGCAGGATTCGTGACTACACACGAAAGTTAGGCCGTCCTCCCCAAAATGACAGCACAAGAACTGATGGTTTGACAGCTTAGAATAAGTGTAAACGACTGTTAAAAAATTCACGCTACAGAATCTTGTTCTCCAGAAATGTTCTTAGCAGATTCTTCGTGCCTTACTGACTTAATTTCCTTTTATGACAAGGTTACCCGTGTAGTGGACGAAAGGAAGGCAGAGAATGTGGGGTTTTTTTGGATTTCAGCAAAGCTTTTGGTAGTCCAATAGGAGCTGGACTCGAATATCCTTGTGGGTTCCTGCCAACTCGGGATATTCTGTTTCTGTGATTCAGATTTCGCACGCAATGAAGACCCCGGAGGTCATGGTTGTGGGCTACGCCCTGTCACCTCGTAATTAACGGTCACTTTTTGTCATTGCTTTGCAAGTAAATTTTTTCTCCTTCAGCCAAGCCTGAAGAAACAGAGCTACATCCTCAGGACTCAACACAGCTCGTCCCCTCTGGCTGCTCAGTAAGCTACGGTTCCCCCGCTGTAATGAATTAATGGACTCAGCTTGGTGTCATAATCCTCAGAAGTGAACTCAGCCTGGGTTGTCAACAGCCCCGAAAGGAGTACGGGCGCTCACAACGCTGCCCACGGCACTGCCACCGGTGTTCTGCTTCATCGCAAGGATGGGGAGAGCTGACGCAGGAGGAACCCGTAACACAGGATCAGGAGCTGATCTTCTCCCTCGCCACCACCCCTCAGCCGAACTCCCTCCCAACAGAGCAGCAGCGCAGCGGACCCTTCTCCTCCCCACCACGCAGCTCAACGAGACATAAGCACTATTCAGCCTAGGATTTAAGGGCCCGGTTTACACACGTTAACCTATGCTCTGTTTGTCTGATGGTGTTGTCACTTGCTAAGCAGGTTTGGGGTAAAGCTTGGGCTGTTGAACCGCTTTTCCTCTGCCCTGCAGTGACAGCTCAAGAGGTGAAAATTTGGGGCAAGATTTTTACTATCAGTTTGAACGGTAACAGCCTTATAACTCTTTAGTCCTACTAGCACGGGTTTGTGTTCAGGTTTCTTTGCATTTAGTCCTCCCTCTGAATTCCCCTCCAGGGACTGATAGGTGAGTAAAAGGAGAAAAAAAATTGCAGCTCCCTTCTAATGCATCTTATTTTCAAACTATTAATATTTTAACCTATTACACTAGCTCCATTCCACATGTTTTTATGGTAAGAAAATACAAAGAGGATGCAGCATGAGCTCATAGAACTCTCCCCTCCTCTCAGCTCGCCTGTCAATCAGCTACGGGCCTGCACCAGCGCTGCTGGAGATGAGAAAGTGTGTTAAACCCAGAAGATTCAGCAACACAGGAAACTGCAGAAAATGAAAGACACGCGAGCCCCGGTGCTTGCGAATATAAATTCAGGCATCTCACGACGACGGGTGACATGGCTGTTTCCATCTTCCAGGGGCGGAAGGAGAAAGTCGTGGTGCCTAACCCCTGACGGGCAGGACCCAACCTCGTTAAGTCCCCCAGCAGCTCCCTGCTGAAATACCTGGCACCGCGTTCCCCATTCCTGCAGCGCTGAAGCTAACTCGAGCAGTCTGCCCCACTCGATTACGAGCCTGGCACGCCCAAGGCCCTTTAAAACCACCAGGCAAATACCGCCTAATCCCAGCAACTTGTTGGCATTTATAAAATCGCCCTACAACAACTTTCCCAGCGATTAATTCGCGACAGTATTGACTCCTCTTCCAGCTTAGGAAAAGCTTGGGTCGTTCAACCGGCGAGCCCCACTCCTCAGCGCGGAGGGAGGCATAAATTTCACAGAATTATGGAATTTTCAGCGTTGGACGGGACCTCTAGAGATCACCTAGTCCAACTCCCCTGCTGAAGCAGGATTGCCCAGAGCACATTATCAGGATTTTCAATGGGGACTTTGGCTTATTCTCCTCAGGAGCTCCTTCCCCCGGATCCTCCTGCTCTGGGGAAAGTTTCGCTGAGGTAATAGGCGGGGGGAGGAAGAGTTTTAGTTCACATGAAGCTCAGGACAGGCGCGCAGAGCCACAGGCCGGGGCGGGGGGACGTGTGTTTGAGGGCGCATGAGGCTCGGGGGTGCCAGTGACAGGGCAGCGGGCCCTCACAGCCCGCAGGGCCGGGGAGGCAGAGGCAGGAGCCCCACGGGGCTCCACACCCATCCCTCAGGCGGTGCCCGCCCCACCGGGCTCCCCTGAGGGGAAGGAGGGGGGAACGCCGGGACGCGCCTCAGCCTCCCACCGCCATCACCGGCCCCGCCCTCCACGGCGCGTGACGCACGCACGCACAGCCGCCCGCCCGCGTTTGAAGTTGGCGCGCGATCCGCGCTCCCCCCCCCGCCCCCCCGCC
>VUYV01000760.1:20095-82888 GCA_008711295.1 Anarhynchus alexandrinus | reverse complement strand
GTCGCCCCCCCCCAACCTCCGATCCCCGTCCCCTCCCCGGGGGCTGCCACCGAGCCGGCGACAAGTTGTGTCATTTGCTTCCATTTCACCCAGGCCTCCCTCCGCAGCCTCGGGGATGGAGTCCCCCCCCTCCTCCCTAAAAAAAACCACCCCATCGCAACCCCCGCGGGTTTTATTCCCTCCCTGGCATGGGTTTGAAGCACAACCCCCCGTTTTTTTAATTTTTTTTTTATTTATTTATTGTGATGCAGAAGAGGAAATCGCACGTGCTGTGCGTGCAAACAGTTCGCGTTGGTGTTCTCTGCATCAACTTCAAATTTGCTTCGCTAGAAACGCGTTCACGCCGTGTCTGGTTTGGCCCTGCCTTAGCTTTGCGAAATTATTTCGGCACAGGGGGTTTGTCACGTTGTACGCATCCTTTTCTGTGCGGTGTGATCCTCAGGACTTGCCCGCTGGTGAGAATGAGCTCGTTTTCCTGTTTGTGACTTCCTATTTTTTTTACCCAGTCTCCCCCCCCCCCTTAAATAAATGCGTGGCCATTCCTCACCTCCTGCCAGTTATTGAATCCTGGTAATAAACTCCAGAGGTGTTATTAGAAGCATCTGAAACGCTGTTTACTATTTCCAGTATATATGTCTTTTTTGTTTCAGTGGAGGAAGCGTGTAAATATATTCTCACGTTCTCCAATTTATTCTTGTGCAGAGCCTGTTGAATTTGCAGGAGTCCTTTGGGTATAAGAAACAGCTGTAGTTCTTACTTAACCATGCCTAGCATTTTACTTTGGTACAGAAGACCTCATTAGGACTGAAGGAAGGAGAAATTTGAGCATAAGGGCAAAGCAATGCTTTCTTCTTTTTTTTTTTTTTTAGGTTGCCAGATTTTTTAACTTCCATTTTGCTTTTCTTCTGGATGTATAGGGCTAGCTCAATTTTAATGTCCTCTGTACTTACAGTATACATGAGGAAGGTTATTAGGATGCACCAGCTGGCTTCATTAATGCTCTTGAAACTTTGTGGGATATTTTTAAGGAGTAATGTCTGAGCAAAAGTGCAGAAATTGTGTTCCGGTAGCCTCAAGTGGCTCAACGAGTCTCATCCAGTTCGGAGAGAGCTTGGGGAGCTGTCACTACAGCGTTAAGTTTGCTGGCAACTCGTGCCTGCAGCGTTACTGAGGGAAAGAGCTATTTCAAGAACTGCTTTTTGTATTAGCAGGCTGTGTCTTGAATAGGAACCATAGTCAATTTGTGTGTATCATTACCAGCTCTTGTGGCTGCAGGTTGATACCCGCCTGATGTGGTACCATTGCCGTTGTCTTGAAAATGCCTGAAGCTGACCTGTGTTGTTCTTGTGATTATTCAGCGTTTACCTGAAAAATCTAATTATATGTGATTACTTATTTAGGAATTTCTGTATAGAGCCTTCTCTGGAACTTAATTTCTTCTCTTGCTCTTAGTACTTCATGTCCGAGAACTCCTGCTTTTTTTAATGAAGATTTTTGGAAGTCAGATGTTGATCATTACTCGGCTTATCTGCTCTCTGAGAGAAGAGCCAGCCTATTCCTTGCCCTTATCCCTCGTACCTTGGCAGATTCTTCATCACTTGTGACGACAAGCAGTGTTGAGCTCTGACCTCTGGATAGCTCTTCCTGCTCTGTCTGAACAGTTTTTTGTACATTAGCTATTTCAGATATATCATATATATTGATTATATTTGCATAAAACCTCCCAGATTCACCCATCCTGGCATGTCTTGCTTCTCTTACCTCTTCTTTACCAGAGGGGGAATGCTTGAGGGAGTAGTAGAGCATTAGGATCACAAATATTGCTTTTTCCTGTGCTTGTATGTGCTCTAGAAATATGTGTAATAAAAGAGAGCCACCCCTGCTACCTGCACAAGTGAAGGCACACACGGGCTTAACAGTGGAGCTGCAAGAAACCAAAGCTTTGACTCAGGAGTTGTTTTGTTTCTGTTAACTTACTGAACTGGACTGATCTGTTTGCTTAACTTTAAACCTCTGCTCATCCCTTTGGTTCTAGTTCGGATGCCCAGTTCAGTCTTTGTTGTACTAAACTTTGAAATTTCAAGACAGTATCGAGCTCTACTGCTCTGCAGTGCTACGTGGTCTTAGAGATCCACATGGATCCAGGAAATTTCTGTTTTTTGTTCAAAGGTTATATTTACTGCTCATAAAAATGGTTCAGAATGTGGCTTTTGTTTTTTCAGATTTTTTTCTGAAACTTAGAAAGAATCTTTGTCCTGTCCTCACTGTAACTGAAGATGGTGCTTTTTTTTTTGTGCTGCAGGATATTTGAATTTAATTTCAAACACCCTGTTCCTGCTGCTCCTCCCACTTCTCTCCAATAATCCGTCATTCTTCACGAATTAAATGAGATACTTACTTTTAGACAGATATTTAATAAGAAAACTAAATAGCTGCTCACCTGAGTGATCTCAGTATCTTCTGATTAAGAAAAATAACCTTGAAAAGAAGAGTAAACATGAGGTGGGTAGGGAGTTTTATGTTTCAGGTCATATTAACAACTGGGTAACTGAACAATTCAATTTTGGTGTCTAATACAAATTAAAGCTAAAGTGAATTTTCCCTCGTTAGTATTATAAAAACTTGGAAACTATCAAGTCTTAACGTCTTTCCAATATGGTTCTTAACAGGTGAAAATACAGAAGTAGTAGAGAGACAGCTGTCAAGGACGGTGTGGTTAATGCGCGTTACTTAGGGGAGAGCTGTGATAGAATGAATTCCTGAAGAATTATTCTTTAACTATACCTCCAGACAAAGCTGTGAGTCATAGATGTCTACAGTTGCATTTCCTATGTAAAGATTTGTTTTTAGAGACCATTCAGTTCCAGCTCTCCCACTCTTTCCCTCTCAGCTACCTGAGGATTTTGGTGTGCTGTGTGGAGTTGGTATTAAGAGGTGAGGCCAGGTATGTTTAAAAGCATTTAAAAGCACAAGAAGTGCTGTGGTCAGTTAGGATGTGCTGACCAGGTAAGGCAGGGGAGGGCTACTGTACTGGTGGCAGTGAAACAAGCTACGCTACAGGGTGTTTTCTTTACACCCTGCAATTCAGGTAGTGTGCCCAAATACGTATTGTTTTGTCAGTCAGCTCTCAGCGTCTGCCATAGAAACAAACCCGTGGTGTTTCTAAAGCTTCATGGGTTCCACTGAAAAGCTTCACTCAAATGTAAAGGCTGATTAAAGAGACTGTGAAATAAGTTAAGCTTATACTGAAAATTTTGTTTTACCTCTTTTCTTTTTCTCCCCAGAATCTAAAAATTTCTGTTGACATCATTGAACTTGTCAAATTCTAACAAAACAGAAGCCAAATCACAGATTGTTTGGAGCATGAAATACACCTTTGTCTTTATTAATATGCATCATGGTTAGAAGCT
Source organism: Anarhynchus alexandrinus (assembly GCA_008711295.1). Classification (NCBI taxonomy): domain Eukaryota; kingdom Metazoa; phylum Chordata; class Aves; order Charadriiformes; family Charadriidae; genus Anarhynchus; species Anarhynchus alexandrinus. The sequence continues at coordinate 79,478 of VUYV01000760.1, read as the reverse complement.
TGTATGTCTCAAACATCAGCAGGTAAAGTAGCTATCTGTAAAGTAGAGGAAAAAGTAGCGCGGTCCAACTATGTAAAGACTATTACTTGCTTTAATTGAGATGTCAAAGTAACCCTTATTCCCTCTTTCAGGTATTTAGAATTAGGTTGCTCTTCTGAAAGCTTCTGAAATTCCTCTGTCTGGTGGTTTTAGTTTTTGTTTTTAAAAAAAAACCCAACAAAACAAACCAAAAGGAAAAAAAAAAACAAACACAAGACAAAACATAAAACACCAGCAAAGTACATTGGGAGGTGAGAGATGTTTGCCTTGGCCAGTGTATTTTTTTTTTCCCCTTTTAACACTGGAATATCCCTAGCTGTAGTAATGGAGGAATATTGTCTAGCTGATGCACTTTGGAACACAAGGGAAATTCCAGGAGGTCGGAGAAGTGCTGATGTATCGATATTAAAAGGAGATGGAGTGGATGAACATGGCAGCTTGTAACGTAGTGCTGTGCAGAGACACCTGGGTACCTTGGGTAGCACTGCATGATGTTAATACATATATAGTTTACATTATTACCAGCTCTCCCATTTATTCTTAGTACAGAATTTAATTAACAAGGAGAGAAAAGGATGTTATTAATCTGAATAAATAAGGCTTTAAGGAAACTAGAGCTTGTTAAATTTATTATTTGACTTTGTTAAAGGTATCTCTCTTGATGTTGAGGACCTTACAGAAAATGAAACTTAGTACTGAATGCCATTCAGTTCAGGAATAGTCCGGGGGTGTACAAGACTGAATAGTTTCCATGGATGTTCAGCAAAATGGTTGTCACACTTTGTTTTCATTACTGATTTTGTTGGTGCAAAATGTCTGTCGATTTAAAACTTTTGCAGGGTAAAGTTGTGGTTCATGCTAAGGCAGCCATCGTGATTGTCAGGTGAGGTAGATCCATTCAGATGTGTGTGCTAAGGCTGCCGCTGTAAAGCTGTACACCTGGGAACAAGGCAATCCAGCTGAATTTAAATCAAGGCACGTGGCATCCTAGAAAGCAGTGGCTGAACTGCATTTTGGAGTCATAGTGGATAAACAGCTTAAACATGAGTTTCCAAGGTGATGCTGTGACAAAGAAGCTAATGTAATGCTCAAACGCATTAATGGAATGAGTAGAGATATGTTTTTGCCTGTGTGGGGTGAAGTCATTACCAAAACACTGCGTATGGTTCTGGCATCAGCACTTAAAAAACAAACAAACAAAAAAATTACTGTCTGCAAGGGGGATTAGTCTCCAGTTTGATGGAGAGCTAAGAAGTAATGCCATGCAGTAAAGTGTTACGGGTTTACTGTGCAGCTTCTTGGCAAAACAGAGAGGTGACTTGATTAGTGTCCTGAGATATCTCCCTAGCAAGATAACAGTGGATATTAGTGAGCTTTTTCTAATCTTGCTGACAAGCACAACAAGAATTTGTAGCCAGATAAGTTCAAATTAAAAGACTAAGTTTTTCACAGTGAAGGTGATTAACCATTGGATTATGATATGAAGAGCAGTTGTGTATTTCTTAATTTCTTAACATGGTTGAATCAAGATTGTGGAAAAAATTTGAAAAATGGCTTCAGCCAGCTGCAAGGTACTGAACTTCCTTTGTTTCATATGTGTTTAGAGAACAGTAATTTGTAGGTCAGACTCAGTGATCAAATGAGAGGTGATCATGCTAAAGAATAAAGATGGGAAACAGCTCCTTCTTTCACCAGCTTCCTGCTTTCTGACCAGAGATAGGTTTAGGACTCTTCCTTAGAAATCTAGAACACAATGAAGTCAGTAAACTCTTCTGAACAGGAGAAAGTAAGCAAGTATTGATAGACATCGGAGGTGTGTCAAAATAGTATCCCATAGATTTTAGTCCAAGTTTGTGACTGTAAAAAAAAAAAAAAAAAATAATCCTTATCTGTGGCTATAGCTGTAGTGAGCTGTTGGTAGGACAGACGTTTCTCCTCTGCTGCCGGGGTGCGCTGCTCGCTTGGGTTCAGCGTCCTGTCTACCAGGTAGCCCGAGGACCTTGTCAGTGGTGCTGCCGTTCTGCCAGCCCCAAGCCTCTGTTGCTAAAGGGGTTTTTCTTTCCCAGTTTGTAGCATGGGAAATGCTCAGTGGGGGTGAAGCAAGGTGATTTTTATTGAATCTGCTTCAAAAAATACAGCTTTAACATTTTTTTATTTGTTAGCTAAAATTATTTATTGAATCATATTTTATATATTGCATTTATATGTATTGTGTGAAATTATTTTATATGCAGTGATCCTCATTTTAAAGTGGATGCTGAGTAAAATACTGAATTAATCAGGAATGAAACTAGGGAGAGTAATAATGGTGTGGAAGAAGGAGTAAACAACACTTAAGAATTTTGAGCTGTGATAATGCATCATTGTGGAGACTTGACACCAGTGTTTGACGCTTTCTGAGCTCTCCAGAATGTTACAGTGAGTAGCCTGATGGTGGACTAAGCATGTCTAGGTGGAGATTCCTGAAAGCTCAAAGTCCTTTTCATGTATTACGTATGTTAAAAAGGTGGGAAGGGGGAACTGTAAGCTTGAGAACTCTCTCAGCTGCAGAGCTAACTTGCATGTAACCCACGTGCTGCTCTGGGTGGTAATTTCAACAGAAGCACCTGATGCTTGAGGTTGGCAATTCTGGTTTCTCCTGGCTGTTTGTAAGAAGGCAAACGGGGTCACTCTGCTGCTACCACTCGTGTTCTTTACAGAAATTCAGTCTGCATCCAGAGCGGTTGCTGTTCTCTGGTGCAGTTCCTAGCACTCGCACAAGGCCAACTTTCTAGGTAGGTGCAGTGAGTTTTGTGGTGAGCCTGTAGCTTGTAGGAGGAGGAGATGTGGAAAATACCCCACAATTGATGGAAAACCTGTTTTGGTAAGAGACTGTGGAGACACTGCAGGTTCGGAAAGGGATCAGGAGATCCAAAGGCTGAGATCACTAATCCTGTGGCTGGGTGCTGGGGTGAGGATGGTAAACATGGACGAGGACATGACTGATACTGCTCTTCCTGCACAGTGTTTTCTGCGTGAGCTTTTGGAGACAGGCCGCTGGACTCGGCGGACACCGATCTGTCCTTGCAGGGTATTTTTTTTTATGTTAGTGTTGGGGAAAGGAATTTACTTTTCTTTTTTTCCCAACCTATTGATAGACGTTATACAAGTGAATTTACAGCTCTTGCTATGTTGGGAATAATGCCAAAACATTTAGGAAAGTAAAAGCTATGGTTTCCCTGGAAAATCCAGTTGGCTTGCATCAGGACTGTTGTGACCTCATCCCCTTCCACTTGTGTGCTGGCAGTTGCGTCGCCAGGCAGTGAGTTGGTCAGCTGAATTTGCTTCCTGTGTGTGTCCATCCACTCTTCCCCCCACCTTAAAAAAAAAAAAAAGGTGGGGGGCAACTAGATATAAGTGGATGTGATGGAAAAACTGCAGCTCTGAGTTTGATTTAAGCCTTTGTGGAACTGTGCCTCAAAATATTTTGGGGTAAGTAGAGGTAGTTGACACCACAAGTACTGATGGCAGCATTTGGGTGTTTGTAAACATTTTTTTTTTTTCTCTTTTGAAATAAACATACAGCAAAGTTTACTGCTCTAAAATCAGTGTTAAGGGAATTGAATTCTCCCATTGTTTAATGATGAAAGAGACATCCTTGCTCTGGACTGACTCCTGGAAGAGCTTTTCACTGCTGTGGAACCAGTAGTGATTTTTGGCCAATTACTTCACTTTCTTGTGTGGTTTGTCTATCTCCTTGTGTTCAACTTGCAAAGCTGTTTCCTTGAAACCACCTCTAACATCCAGAGATTCAAAATGAAAGCAGGAAATGCTACTGAATTAAAAGTGCCCCCCTGGTTTGGCCTGTACATGCTTGACATAAATGTAACAATACTACATTTTAAAACAGGAGCCTTCCCCTATGTGCTAAACTGTTTGCAGTGGAGGTGTAATATAAACTTTAGTTTTGCCCTCCCAGTATGTACGGCGAGAGAACCCTTCAGTTCTCCCTCACTTCAGGAGTTTTCAGATTACAGATTGGAAAAAATCAAATATTGAAGGCTAGTAGTTTCAGTCAAAGCTTGTCAGATTATTAAAACCTTTTTTTCTTTTCTTTTCTTTTTGGAGGATGGACGAAGTTAGTGTTACCCAGCATTCCTGCTGAGTATATAACTTACTGCCATTTCTGATCTTTGAAGAGAGATTTATCGCTTCCTGTGGCAATACTGAATACTCAAAAGGTACTCATTGATTACTTGATCCTTGCCTACCTTCCGTATTAATGCACCCCTCTCCTTCCTGCTCAGGAATGACTACTGTTGACTCCTACCTACTCTGAGTTACTGGAGCATTATGTGAGCCTAGAGTAGTTTATACTTGGCTCCTGTAGTGTGTGGAAATAGTTTTGTCCTGTTGAAGCAGCTGCATCCTCTCCCTGTTCTACCAGCGTTTTGACCTACATGAAGAAGAATTTGGCAGCTTCCATGACAGTACGATGGAGCAGGCTATCAAATATTCGGATGTCTGACTTGCCTGACGTGACATCTGTAATGTTTTTGGAGACATCTGCTTTGAGTGGCTTCTGCAAACAAATGCTTAGGGATGTCTTCTCCAGCTCCACCAAATTCAAAGAAGGGAGACCACATTGAATGTTTGTCCTGCCCTGTTATCGGTCCAGCTCTTCCTGCTTAGCAGTACTTGAGCCAGTGCAGTTGTTGGTCGGTATGATGTTTTACCGTTTGTTCTTGGCCCAGAGGTGCCTTTTCAAACAGGCTGTCCCATGTTGGCAGCCAGGGAGCCTTTTCAGCCACCTTCCAGCACTTGAGATATAACCTCTTGTTAAGATTCTGGAGAAAAGTGCACACGGTAGTCCTTGTTCCTTCAAAGGCAAATTTTTCTTTTTTATTAGTTTGGATTTACTCATTGTGGTCCTAAGTTTTCTCCTGCAAATTTAAAAAAAAAAAACAAACCCCAAAACCAACCAACCAAACGAAAAAAAACCCCAAAACAGTAGTGAGGTCCCTTGTCAGTACTGCTTCCACCTTTTCTATCGGAAGTTCACTTAGGAGCCTTGCCTGATGTCGGTCTTTGTACAGCCCTTCTTTGGCTTCATAGCACGTGTGGGTTTGTGTCTCCTAAACAATGATAGACTAAGCCTGTGCTCTTCTAATGCAGTTCTTTTAAGTTAAATACTAGGCGACTTTGTATATTCAACACACTGAAAGTGCAGGTCACTAGTAGATTGCCAAGAATGACTGTGCTTCTGCACATTAGCTAAAGAACTTGTCAGTGTTTGAGACTAGCAGAAGTGTTCCAGGTCCTCTAGAACTTGTGGGGAAGTGCATACTGAGACCAGTAAATCTCTCTGTCCCAAGAGCATTGTAGTTCTAACGGTATAGATGAATAAAACCTCGTTGGTTTTGTGTTTGAAGTTTAAGTATATCCTTCATTTTATATAGCGCCAGAGAATGGTAAAATAATTTGGGTTGGAAGGGAGTTCTTGTGATAGCCTGGTTCAGCCCCTGGCTCAGTGCAGCACCAGCTTTGAAGTTAGATGAGGTGGTTTAGGGTGGTATTTAGGAAACATTTTCAATAGCTGAAAGACTGGACTCTCCGCAACATCCCCCAGCAAACTGCTCCAATGTTTGACCGCTCTCATTGTAGCAGCTTGCCTGTTGCATCTTGTCCTTTTACTGTGTACATGCGAGAGTGTAGATTCATCTTCTCTTTACCCTCCTGTTAGGTAGTTGAAGGTAGCAGCAAGGTCCCCCCTTAGCCTTCGCACAGCTAACTGTGTCAGTCTGCACCTGCAGGGCTTGTGCTTTGGCCGTCTCATCGTTTTGGCAGCCCTCTAATGGGCTCCTTCCAGTGTATGTCAGTGTATTAAGCTCAAAAATGGACTTGTGGAGCACTTAAATTTCCAGCTTATCCCTGTTTTCCTTCAAGCTTTGCTTTCCTATCAAACTTTGTCTGTATGTCAAAGATCTGATGGGAATGTAAATTCATGCAAAGTATTTTATGCCAGGAAAATATGCTGGTTACTGTAACGGAAGTAGGCTATCTTTCCGGTAAAGGAGGATAGGAGTGGCTTTTCTTCCCTCTGGGACATTACCATGGAGTGGATCAGAGCAAGTATGCCTTGCAATTTTGAAATATGCAGCGCTGGGAAACTTTGCTCCTTGGGTTGTACGTGAGTAGGCTGATGTTCCTTGAGCGGTGTCCGAGCTGCTTACTTCAAAACTCCAATAACCTGGTTCCTTATGGAGAGTCTATACCTTGTGAAAAGAGAGGGGTGATGGCTGTGCTTTGCATTAACCCACCATCAGTTGTAATCTGCAGATATCCCTCTAAACTATTCTGAATTTGTGTTGTTTGTAGTGTGGAAAAGAACTAGAGTTATTACTGTTTTGTTTCTCTTTTCCTCTACTAAGAGGCTGGGTACAATCTTTATTTGAAACAGCTCTCTCCACTGTTAAGTCATTTGCCAAGCAGAAGATTGGGTTTTGAAAATTGGAAGAAAACTATTTTCTGCTTCAAAATTTCAGGAACCCCAAAGTTAGGATAAAAGAATAGCGGTAGATATGCTTCCATTCAATTAGATGTGCTCTGTTGAAGAGTCCTGGTGTGTTTTGTCCGGTGACGAAACTTCTGAGATGATACAGTTCCCCGTGGGGAGGTGTTTCCTTTGCATCAGGTGTCTTCTGAATGGAGAAGTCCTTTACTCTTAAGGCTTTCCTGTGTTACTTTACAAGTTTTTAAGGTTTAGGGAACAGCAGGCTTCTCCAGGGTTACAAGTCAGGAATAAAAACTCAGCTACTGCTTTATATGCCTACCACCACCGTGCGCGAGCTCTCACCAGCGCAGAACCTGGCAAGGATGCAGCTTGCATCAGCAGTCTTAATGTGCCCTTAGCAGTGGGGCGCACCCCGCGTATCCTCTGAGCATCCCCTTCTCTGGGCAGTGAACATATACAGCATCGGTGATTTTTACAGAATGAGTATTAAGTGAAGAGAGATCAATTCCGAATGCTTTTTTAAAAGCTCGCTATCACTGAGCATCCACAGCTCCAACAAACTTCTTATCAGTGGTGCTCTTTGAAGCTGATAAACAATTAAAAATAGACTTGCCAAGGAAAAAATGCAGGCAGAACCCAGACTGGAGTGCCTTGTGCTAAATAAATGACAGTAGAATCGGGGAGGGGCGGGGAGGGGGGAGTACTTAAATTCAAAGGGCATAGAACTAGTGTGAAATTCAACACTGCTTGGCCCGCATCACTGAGTGCAGCAAGAATGTGTGCCTTGCTTGAGAATTACTCCTGTGGAGTCGCTTACTCTTCCCAGGGTTTTTAGCATGTATGCACACTGAGGACTGAAAAGGATTACAGATGAGAAATAATGTGCTGTCTCTGTAAATATTTTAGTTCTGTATATGTGAATATTTTAAGCTCTTAATTGATTAGGGTAATGAAGCTAGCTTCACAACTCTTCAACGAGCTGAGGCTGTTCTTCCTCGCAGTAACGAGGTTAGAAGACTGTTAGAGCTGATTTTGGTACTTCATTGATAGTGTTACTTGCTGCATTGACAGTATGTAACAGGTTATACTTGCTCTAATTTACGCCCCTTTAACAATAAAAACTGCTTTTGTGTTGTGATTTGGTAGTGCACAGCACAGGAGGAAAAGGACATCTGAAGTAGGCATAACCTGCTCTAAAATGTCATATCGCACTCTTAATTTGACGTGAGGCATACAGAGTTTTACGTTGTGAGAACCGCATATGCTAAAGAGTCTGAGAAGAGGTAGAGTGAGGAATTTGTAAAAATGAGTTCATTCTTCCTAGTAAAAAGTATTAAAGCCAAATAAAATACTCTTGGTTTTGTTTAAGGCTTTTTTGATAAGGGAAGGGGTCCTCAAGCAGTTATTGATGCTGCTGTTCTTAGAGGTGTGGGACTACTAATTTTCTGTTAAAGAAGCATTACATTCAAACAGTGCTTTTTTTTCCCCCCCTTCTCTTCCCTTTCTCTTTTATGTAGCTTCACTAGTACGACTCATCTGTTCTGTTCCAGAGTGTGTTCTGACATCAAGAGCTGCATGAAGAATAGCCAGCATGAAGAGAACAAATCAGTCCAGGCAGAAGTGCAGAAGCGTCAAGAACATAAATGTAAATTAAGGGGTTTTAAAGTGTGGTATGCGTTCCATGCCGAGGCAGTAGTTTCCCGAACACTTAAAGCTTACACTGTGCTGGAAGAAACCCTCTCGCCGTGCTTTTCTTTTGGCTGGCCTGAGTGTTTGGGGCACACCAGAGACCTGGTCTGGATGGAAATAAGTATCTTTTTGGCTGGGTGAGTTCTGGCCTGGATTAGTTTCCTGACCAGTTAGCTGCAGTCCTAGAAATGCTTGCGCTAACGTGAGGAATAGTTGGGGTGATGTGGGTGGAAACGAGCGGGCAGTTTAAAGGCAGGGATGGCTTCTCTGGCAGAGTTAGCATGTTTGATAATGAGGCCTTACTCCCAGTGGAAAGGCTTTTTTTCCTCCGAGGTCGAGTGCCTTTATGGGAATTTGCTTTTTGCTTCATCTGTTTTGAAGGTTGATTGTAAAGGCTCAGTGTATGAGAATATTTGGAACATGAGTCCAAAGGAATTATATACGTGTATAAAATTGATTGAACTATTTAAAACTTTAGAGTGATGACCACTGTCTAGGGTTCTCCTGGGCTTGATTCTGTTTACAGAATCAAATTTCTGTTTTTCTGTTCCAATGTTTATTCATTCAGATTAACTTTTCTGCGATCTGTGATTCAAAAGCAAGGATGACTTAATTTAGGCTCTGGGAATTTGTCTTGTTCACCACCCTTCTCCCTCCCATAGGTGTTTCCAAAACTCTCCTGGAATTTCCTGTCCCTGCTGCAACAACAGTGAACTACACCTCTACGTTTGACAGCCTGACATTAAGTTAACGAGCACTGACTTTAGTTTTCCTTTTATGCAGCAGGGTGTAATTTCTCAGGTGACTAATAGTTACTGCATGGGCAGCTGTTGTTCGTGGGGTAGGACCCGTGTTCCATCCCAGGGATGAGCACCTCCTGCTCCTCTGATTTGAAGCCTCAATTCCCATGTCCAGGCAGAGTATCGCTAATGAATGAGTACTTGTGCAAAGGTAAAAGGAGTAGCTGCGCCCCAAAAGTTTGTTCGTGGATACTTGTTCATCTAGACGAAGCCTTAGAGGAAAACAAAATCCAAGTACTTGTAGCTTATTATGAAGTCTCCAGAATGCCATGAAACTTGTTGCGCTGGTCTCTGTTCAGGTGTGGTAGTGTCTGGTGTTGCTGTTTTGATAGCATGCAACGCTGCATCAGATGGCCAAAGAATCCTGCTCTGGTCAGACTGATTTTGAAGGAAACACCTCTTTTTTTTATTTTTTTTATTTTACTGTTAGCAGTTTGCTAATAGCCTAAATGAAAGTCTAAATTAATGTGTGAGGGGAAAAATGACTACAAATACTTGTTGATACAACTATTAACCTTTTCCAGTATCTACCTACAATATTAGAGTTATTGTGGTAATGGATTTTACAGACTGTTTTAACCTGAAATAGTTTTCTGTTGTTCTAGTTATTACTTTCAGGTATTCCCGTGGTCTTTTGTGAGCTCCTTCATCACTTTTATATTATGAAGAACTGTGAAAGGGAGGGACCAATTAGTTTTATGATCCAGCATGAGCTGCAAATGAATTCCTCTGTGACTGCTACTTTTAAAGTGTAAATCTTTCTGTATTTTACACCTGATAAAATTGCATGTTCGTCCTTCTAAAATGAGCTGTCAGGTTAGCAAAACAGAAAACCTTTCTTGATATATTAAAAAGGCAAACATTTAAAAAAAAAAAGTTTGATATGGAAATGTTTAAGTCACGTTTCCCCACTTTCACGAGAGAATTCTCTGTGTGACTAAAGAACTAGTGTCATCTAGTGAGACCGTGCTAGTGGTTATTGAAAAGAATAAGGAAAATTGAAAACTAAAATTTAAAAGAATGTTAGATAGGAATGAAAGGAGAAATTAAGGAAGAATGGGACAAGGTTTAAGAACAAGAATATTTAATAAAAACGTCCCTGCTAGCCTTCTCAATAAAGCTTCACTCCTGCAAATCTAAAGGAAAAACAAGGAAAAAAAAAATAAATCATACTTCCAGGAAACAAAGCTGGAATCTTCCACCAGACTGCTTTCTTCATTAAGGCCTACTAAGTTCAAAGTTAGTTATAGCCAAAGTGACTTGCGTATGTGTGGGGTTTGTCAGTAACTGCATTATTATTATTCACAATGCAAGTTTCAAGCAGTTGATGTTATTGTATTACGCATTCCTCTCCATTGTAGGCTACAGCTTGTTACGGCAGAATCAGCAGGAAGCTCTGGAAGAGCTGTGATTTTTTGGGGCCTTTTGCCACTGTCAGGTGCAAGGATTAAGAGGGAGCTTGTTCTGCAAACAGCTGAGGAAAGATATGGAATTGAGTTTCCTTCTGTCTTGCTGGGGGACCCTGTATATATACTGTGTTTTCATGTCTTGCACGTGTCTCCCCATTAGTTCTTGATCCCCAGTAACAGGTTGAATTTATCCTGGGTAATTGCAGAAAGCCACAGGTGTGTGCGACTGACTGAAAAATAAGGGTCAGCGCTGACTGAAGATTCTCATCACTTTGAGTTATTTTATGAGACATGATGAATGTTTGAAAGAGCTCTGCTAAGATCCCTGGGCAGCAGCAGCAATGAGGGAAGATTACTTTTGTAGGTTACAGAAGGAGGAGAAAAAGAGAAGGGGGCGGGAGGGGGAAGGCTGGAGGTAGTTGCAGAAATGTCACAGGATGCGTTTTGATCATTTTGATTCTAATTCTACACCAAGCGAGCTGTGGGTAATGAATGTCCTGTAGCCAGGAAAATGGCTTGGCTGTGTTCTTGAGAGCTCCTAAGGGTGAAGGTAAAGATTACTTTTGATAACATCTGGCCCAAAGTGTGCTACCTTCACCTGAGCATAAGTAAAAGGTAACTTTGGTTCACAATTAACAAGTAATTGAATGAAATAGTAGCGTGTGGGTTTGATCCCAGTTAAATGCTATTGAACTTAAACAGGAAGGCGCCCACAAACTGGCTGTGACCCAGAGTGTTGCAGGACACTTAAGAGAAAGCAATTTCACTGTAGTGTGTACTGGGTGGATGGCACAAAGTGGAGGGACGCAGCTCAGTGTGGCCACCTAGCTTCTGGGATACAAGGTTCTTAGAGCTTTAAGCTGGCGTGGCTGCTGGAGGTGGTCCTGGTGCTCTCAACCTGCTCCCGGAGCTCAGTGTGCCCAAGTATTCGTGTGAGGAATCGGATCAGGAACTGAACGTGTTCTAATGTAATTAACTGATTTTCCCTGCATTAGTTTTCAGCTGGAATTAGTTCTTGATCGAGTTCATTGTGGTGAGTGAATTATTCTATCAATGTGAAGGAAGGGACAAGGTGAGAGCAGCTCTTCGGGCAGCAGCGCTGTGTTTTCCTGTCTTACAGGGATTATGAAACCATTATGCAAGTTAAGAATCTGGTCTCCTGTCTGGTTAATGGGGAAGAAAGGTGGGTTCCTCTAGATGCTAATTTAGTGTAGGGACCCACTTAAAAGCTTTGAATCATGCTCTGGAAGAATGTACTCTTCTCCCTGCCCTATTTCGGGAGGCCAGCCTTCCAGCGCAGCCACCTGGGTTGGGTAACCACCAGCAGGACTTCAAACGCCACCAAAGCTGGCTGGCTGCATCCGATCCCTTTGCAGGGTCAGTGCTTAAGGAAACCATCCTTCTACAACTAGACGTTTGCAATTGCACTCTTTCCTGTAGCTTTTCTATGTATTTCTTGGGGCTTCACATTGACGGGCCCCTTTTCATACACGGAAAAAGCACAAACATTTATTAATCCATGCTAAAATTCACTCTTCTGTTTTAGGTTTCTTGCTTTTCCTTTTCCTTGCTCTCTCCAAGATGCTAAAATATTTCTCAAAGTAGTTGCTTAATAGTGGATTAATGACTGCCTTTTTTTTTTTAATTTAAAGCTGTAATAGATGTTTGTGAAGTAGTGTATATGATTACTTTTTTTGTAGTGCCAGTGTTGTAAGTGGCAAGGAGGAAATGAGAAAACAGCTGGGGATGGGTGTAGCAGTAATAACCAGTGGATATAGAATTCAGTGCAGTAGCCAAATGAAAGCTTTAAGTTTCCAGCATGAGCAAATGACTTAATAAAAGAAACTTATACCAGCTTTCTAGTTTCTGCTATTGGTAGTGAGTAAATCTTTCATGTTTTGCGTGTGATAGCACTGTGAAAATATCCTATCCGAAGTTGTTTGTGGGATGCTGCCTGTTCCTTAAAGTTTTGAACTTTGTCAATTAGTTTCACATTCCTGGGCTTATCTTTAGGAGAAAAAAGAGGAAAAAGTTGGTTCCCTCTTACACCCAGTCTTAAAGAATTCAACACAAAATTCTTAAGCTCTTGTACAACTTTGATTTATAATTGGATGCTTAAGTAACTCTACACCTGTTAGTCTGTATTTCTGTGGGCAATTAGTAACAGAGATGGACGAGTGTCGAGTATGAAAATTGAGTCTATGTATATCATCCGAGTTGTGGATAACCTGTGGCTCTTTGGCTTTGTGCACAGCTGGCCTGGTTGGATCCAGCTGAGCCTCTTCTCTTGAGTGTCCTGCCATGGCTGAGTTACTCCTAGAACTACCTTGAGTTCAAAAGCTTTAGAGCCGTGTTTGTGGAGTGCTGAGCCCAAGCTAGCAAACTCTTCTTGGGGGTGCGTGGTCCTGCATCTTCCAACCGCTTTCCCAACTGTGTCAGGATATTTTGATTCTAGTGCCACACCGTATGGAGAACAAGAATTGGCGCGCTTTTAAACTGAGAGAGGGACTTTTTGAGAAGAGGTTGCATGTACACCTCAGTCATATTTTGGATTTGTTGCCCATCTAGGGGTATTACTGATACACTCAAGAGATTGGGAGCAATTGTAGTGAATAAGAGCAGCATTAGAAAAGGCTATACTTAATGCTTTGTGGTTTATATATGTCGGGGCAACCTCCAGCCCAGCTCTAGGCTGGGGGGAGAATGGCTGGAGAGCAGCCCTGAGGGGAAGGACCTGGGGGTGTTGGGGGATGAGAAGCTCAACACGAGCCGGCAGTGTGCGCTGGCAGCCCAGCAAGCCCCCGGCATCCCGGGCTGCATCCCCAGCAGCGTGGCCAGCAGGGCGAGGGGGGGATTGTGCCCCTCTGCTGCGCTCTGCTCTGGGGAGACCCCCCTGCAGTGCTGCCTCCAGCTCGGGGGGTCCCCACAGCAGAAGGACACGGAGCTGTTGGAGCGGGGCCAGAGGAGGCCCCGGAGCTGCTGCGAGGGCTGGAGCCCCTCTGCTGGGAGGGCAGGCTGGGAGAGTTGGGGGGGTTCAGCCTGGAGAAGAGAAGGCTCTGGGGAGACCTGAGAGCCCCTTCCAGTGCCTAAAGGGGCTCCAGGAGAGCTGGGGAGGGACTCCTGATCAGGGAGGAGAGCCATGGGACGAGGGGGAATGGTTTTAAACTGAAAGAGTGGAGATTTAGATGAGATATGAGGAAGAAACTTTTCCCTGTGAGGGTGGTAAGCCACTGGCCTGGGTTGCCCCGAGAAGCTGTGGCTGCCCCATCTCTGGAGGTGTTCAAGGCCAGGTTGGATGGGGCTTGGAGCAACCTGGGCTGGTGGGAGGTGTCCCTGCCCAGGGCAGGGGGGTGGGACTGGATGATCTTCCAGGTCCCTTCCAACCCAAACCGTCCTGTGATTCTATGTCTATTTGCTTTAGAAGAAGTTACATCTCTTACCCGGGAAGGCCTGTTGCAGGAAATGGAAAGGCTGTCTACCTCTTAAACTGGCTGATTTTTGACTGTGCTTAGTTAGAAGGCTTTTCAGAAGAAAGATACGGCTATTTAACGATGGGGAAGGAGAATGGCCAAGCACTCCTGTAGTTACTTTACATCTGCTAATGTCCTTAAATACTTACATAGATGTACATATTGACTGCAAGCAGGAGGAAAAAAAAAGAAAAACATGTCCATTTGTCCATAAGCCCTGTTGGGTGTAATTTTTTTTTAGTCTCTCTTGCTTTAATTGGCAGAAATACTGTATAACTGTAGACTCTTAGGTGAAGTTTTTGCTTATTCCTCTCTTCAACTTCCAAAGGTTCACAGGGCATGCAGGAGAAATGCGGTCTCCCATGTTGTAACAGTGCTTTATTTCCACTCCTGTATCAATTTTAATAAGTGGCTAATCCGTAAGTGTCAAAGCCATGACAATTTTGGAGTGGGATGTGTATGTGGATTGACTTGAGTTCAAAGTCTGTGTTGCAGGGTTGGGGTTTTTTTGCTTACACTAATGTGGCTGATATTTTCATTATTTTATGAATGTCAAAAATTTATTGACAGCTAGCATTTGGCTTCATTGTTTCTGTTGATTTTTTTATTATTTTTTTTCCCAAAGCGAAGTGTATCTTACAGCACTAAATCTACTTTTCAATTGCTTTGAATGTCCCACAGTTTTTAATGAGACTGTGCCTTGTTTGGCAAAAAATAAATATTTTGCTGCTGTTTGGTCCCTGAAGCTTGATGCAGTTCAGGGTTTGTTGTTTTTGACATTGGCTGAGAGGCAGGCAAATGCCTCTTTGTGCCTGTAGTTTTATTATAAATAACCCAGCTAGAAAAACACGCAAGGGCACTAGCCATCTTCATACGTAAACATCTGTCTCTGGGTTTGTGCTGTCTGCGTTGACACCTACAGCAAGTTGTCCTTAATGCTTCTACAATTCACATTTTGTAGGATTGCATTAATTGAATGCGTGTCTTGGTATTTTCGTGGCGACGTGAGGAGGTTTATCAGCCTTGCTGTGCTGGAAGTGTTCTTAAATCGTGTTCCTGAATGCGAAGTGTTTATACGTTCAAGACGAACGCTTTGCTGGTTACGTGTGAGGCTTTTGGAAGGGACCTCGAACGGCAAAACGTTGTGTTGCGGTTTGGTTGAGGCTGCGGTCAGTAGGGCTAGTTGGCTTTAAATTACTTTCCCTCAAGCAACCTTTTCATTTCTTCTGATGGAATGAGATGGCAGTTGTATCAAATGCATACCCCATCTTATTTCTTAGGTGATTCCTTATGTTTTCAGATGAGTGGCCCAGCAGTTATTTGAGAAAGCTTAGGTCTCTTGTTTGGACGTCACAACTTCTTACCTGGCTAATTGGATTGTGACAGCGCGCTGAGCTGTTGAGTGACACAGCGTGTCTCACTGGAGTTGGCGGAGCCTGTTGAGTGAGCCCCTGTGTAAAGACTAGCTTGAGCTGATACCTGGGAATTGTGGTGTTGATTTTGGGTGTTCTTTGGTCTTTTCTTGGTCACTCTCCTTCTTCTGGAAGTTCTCTTTCAGTTTTTTGTTTGGGGGTTGTTTTGGTTTTTTTCAGTCTTGGTTCACTAAATCATCTTCTGTTAACCTGCTGCTTTGTTTTCCTTTTTAGATTGAGTCATTGTGGAACTAAGCTATTGGTATAAAGTACAGTAACTGGTAGGAAGAGAGCTGAAGATAAAAACCAGAAATAAAAGTTTGGGAGAATGGTAAGAGAAAATACGTTCAGCAGTTTTTATTCCTGGTGTTCTGCTATAATGGTCTTAGTTGTAGCAAATGACAGGTATTCTCGGAAATAGCGGAAACTTTGTCTCGGAACTTGGCTGGGTAATTTTTAGGAGTCTAAATCTGTAAAAAACTGAGGAAGGTGCGCTTCTGTTAAAATTAGTGGAAATGGAAAATCCTCAGCAAGCTGTAGGGTGGCAGCAGGTGAGTTGATGGTACCTTCTGGTGACTCCTCCAGTAAATACAAAACTTCCCTCTAAAGCCCGCTTTGTGAAAAGGGAGGATTAAGTATATTAAAAATAAAAAATAGGGAAAGGCTAGCAAAATACCTTTAAGACAGAGCGATTGAGAGGCGAAATGGACAGGCGGCGCAAAGCCCACCGCCGCAGAGGTAGCGCGGAATAGGTCGGGGAAAGAGCTGGTCCGTGTGCTGCTGGGCGGCGGAGGTGGGAGCCGGCGGGGCTGGCGAGCGCAGCCCGTGGTGGCCGCGGCGCTGCAGTGCCAGGCGCTGGCCGCTGGAGGACAGCCGTGCTCCGCCGGGCTGGGGGAACTGCCACGGGGGGAACTGCCGCAGATTACTCCATGGGGAGAGAGAAGCGTCTCTAAAGAAGAAATAGGGGTGTCTTAGTTTCTTTACTGAATGGTTGTGAGCATCCTTTGAACAAAGCCTTCGTAGGATGGTTTGGGTTGGAAGGGACCTTGAAGATCATCTCGTTCCACCCCCCTGCCCTAGGCAGGGACACCTCCCACCAGCCCAGGTTGCTCCAAGCCCCGTCCAACCTGGCCTTGAACACCTCCAGGGATGGGGCAGCCACAGCTTCTCTGGGCAACCTGCGCCAGGGGCTCACCACCCTCACAGGGAAGAACTTCTTCCTCATATCTCATCTCAATCTCCCCTCTTTCAGTTTAAAACCATTCCCTCTCATCCTGTGTCTCCCCTCCCTGATCCAGAGTCCCTCCCCAGCTCTCCTGGAGCCCCTTTAGGGACTGGAAGGGGCTCTGAGGTCTCCCCAGAGCCTTCTCTTCTCCAGGCTGAACACCCCCAACTCTCCCAGCCTGTCTTCCCAGCAGAGGGGCTCCAGCCCTCGGAGCATCTTTCTGCCGTCCTCCCTTTGGTCTCAGTGTAAGCCTGCATTCATAGGCTGGCAAACTTTCCTGACAACATGAGCCATATCCCAAAGTCTTCATATGTATGAGTGACCGACCTCTTCCTTGGTGGACACAAGATTTTCTGGTGTGCAAGTCTGAGATGATGCCTTCTTAACTCTCCACTGGAGGACCTGCTTGTGCAGGAGTCTAGAGGACACTGGCAAATCTTGGCTTGCTTTCGGGTGACTTAGCAGGCTTGTTACTCACTTTGATATTGGCAATTAATGTGAAGGTCCTTATGAGAGCCCCCCCTCTGCTCAGAGCTGCCTGTGCTTGTGTCAGGGTTGCCAGCCTCTGCTCTGTTCCTCTGCAAAGCACCAAAATGGAATTGCATTCACTTTGCAGATGGGCTTTTGCCATTTTTTCGCCTCCATCTTAAATCTTTTGTTATTATCCCCCCAGCCATTTGCCACACTTTTATATTTTGTTTAGCTCTGTCCTTCCTTTTCTTGTTCAGAAACTTTTGGTCACCTGAAAAGGCTTCTTCTCCTCTCTCTCTGCAAATACTTGAGATAATTGAAAAACAGTTTGCTCCGATTGCTTCACAGTTGCTGTAGGCCAAAGACCAGCGCTCCGTTCTGATCGCCTGCTGGCTAGCGTTAAGTACTTACATCATCTTGTGTACTTCAGCTGTTTGTCCATATGGATTTGCTCTGGCTTGAAAAGCTGATGGGTGGTAAAGGAGAGGAGAGGCCGGATCCCTGCAGGGAGTGCACATGAAGCCATATGTCACTATTTCTGGGTATCTGGTGCCCCCTGGAGACTGCTGCTGCCCACGACATAGTGAATATCAAGACTGCACGGTAATAGATGTCCCCAGTCTGAGCAGGCTGAAGAACAATATGAGCTAGATTGTTCTGACAGCATAAGTGGAGGATGCTGGAAAAGGCAGTACATAAAAGCAAGGACTCTCTGAAAATAACAATTCCATGTCTTGTCATTCTTAGAGCTAATGAAGCCCACGTTTCATGTTTCTGTATTTCAAAAAATTAGTACGTAAGATTAAGTGTAGATATTTGAAATTAGTACGATGTGAGATTTAAGCATTGCGCTCACAGGACAGGTTAAATAGATTCCGTTAGCTGGTCTCAGAGGCCAGTCAATCTAACAGGAAAATGTGGAATTCTCTTATCAAATCTGGAATTGGAATCTCAACTTTATCACAAGGTTCATAAGGAAACTGGCATTTTTGGTACTTGTTTCAGCAGTAAAATTGACTTTGGTACCTTTTTAGCACTTGAGGGTTATAATAAATTGTATCCTGATGCAGGGAATGTATTTGACACGGTTGTGGAATCTGCTCTCATTTTTCCCAAGTAGGCCACCTGAAACAGAGATAAATTTGCGAAATACTCCTTTACTATGATTTTTATTATTTTCGTTTGGGAGAAAAAGACATAGCTGCAAAATGACAATTTCTTTTAGCCATTATTGCTCTTGAAACAACCTTCCTGTGGCATGAGAACACAGGAATTCCATGTTTTACCCTGGGTACAGAGAATAATGCTGGATGGTCTGAGGAGGAAGTATTCAATAGCATGTGGCTATTTGCAGAGTTACAGTTAAGGCCCACCCAAATACTGAGCTTCAGTATTGTTATTTGTTTATGACCGTGTGGGTGGATTTAACCCAGGTATCACGAGAAATTAAGAGTCCACCAGCTGAGTCCACATCATTTAAATTGAAGTAATATTTTACCTGAGCCTTGGCTGCCTGCTGTGGCTCGTTCGGCCCGAAGAGGGCACCATGCATCATCTTCTGCTCTGCTCGGGGACCAGGAATTGAACTCCAAGCTGCTTACAAGAAATATACTTACTTGATTATGTCCTTTTTATTTTTTTTTTGTTGTTCAGAGAAGTTTAAACATACAGGAAATAGTAGTTGTTCGACATGGAACAAGTGAGACTTAAGTTCTTGTGCACAATTCTTAGTGCTTTTCCTTCCTGGAAAAGTTCTGCAGTTCTGAAATGTAATACTTTTCTTTAAGGTTGGCTTTTTGCTTTTAACAGTATGTTATTTTTGTTCCTTTAAAATTTATAGCCAAAGACTGCCTGTGATATTGCTAAGCTATGTGAAGTGACTAAACAAGCTCAATAAGGAATAATACCGCTGTACATCTTGCCGGTGGGATTTGCGGTCTTTGAGAAACGGGAACATGCGTATCGCTTAATCTCTCCTCCTCGCTTTCCTTCCTTTCCAAGAAACCGGTACGGTTGTCTCACTTCAGGCAGCGTTCTGTGATTGCCTAGGCTTACAGTGGCAATAGGCTCGTGGAGACCTACAGCTCTTGAGTCCTGTTTTCTGGATATGATTGCAGTATGTCGCTGCTGTTGAGCTGGTTGTTTTCAGTTAGGCCACTTGTCCCTCTGTGGGGTTTGTGTGTTGTTAAAATACACTGGATGGCGTGCGGCATTCATTCTCTTGTTTTTACAGCAGGAAGGTGAAATGGAAGGTGAGGCAGTCGAAGCTATCGTGGAGGAATCGGAAACGTTTATTAAGGGGAAAGAGAGAAAAACCTATCAAAGACGCCGTGAAGGTGGGCAGGAGGACGATGCTTGTCACATACCAGCAAACCAAGCAGATGGAGGTGAAGTCGTGCAGGATGTCAACAGTGGTGTGCAGATGGTGATGATGGAACAGCTGGATCCAACTCTTCTTCAAATGAAGACTGAAGTAATGGAAGGTGCAGTGCCTCAAGAAACGGAGGCCACGGTGGATGACACACAGATCATCACACTTCAGGTTGTTAATATGGAAGAGCAGCCTATAAACCTTGGTGAGCTTCAGCTAGTCCAAGTACCTGTACCAGTGACTGTACCTGTTGCCACCACATCTGTGGAAGAACTTCAGGGAGCTTATGAAAATGAGGTTTCCAAAGGAGGCCTGCAAGAGGGAGAGCCCATGATCTGTCACACCCTCCCTTTACCAGAAGGCTTCCAAGTAGTTAAAGTGGGTGCAAATGGTGAGGTGGAGACACTGGAACAAGGTGAACTTCAGCCACAGGAAGATCCCAATTGGCAAAAAGATCCAGACTATCAGCCACCAGCCAAAAAAACAAAGAAAAACAAAAAGAGTAAGCTTCGCTACACTGAGGAAGGCAAAGATGTGGATGTCTCTGTGTATGACTTTGAAGAGGAGCAGCAGGAGGGTTTGTTGTCTGAGGTCAATGCAGAAAAGGTGGTGGGCAATATGAAGCCACCTAAACCGACGAAAATTAAGAAGAAAGGTAAGCTTCC
The DNA here is from genome assembly GCA_008711295.1 of Anarhynchus alexandrinus. Lineage (NCBI taxonomy): Eukaryota > Metazoa > Chordata > Aves > Charadriiformes > Charadriidae > Anarhynchus > Anarhynchus alexandrinus. The sequence continues at coordinate 59,434 of VUYV01000760.1, read as the reverse complement.
CCTCTGCAAGTGGATTTTGAAAATGTATTTGTTACAGTGGGACCTTGCAGTATGATTGAAGTGACTGAGTAGATGCAAGTGGGAGTAAAGCTCACATGCCCAATGTCACTTACTCTATATAAAGGGTACTCAGCCCTATCGTTTCTTGGGCAAACCTCCCATCTCCTCCATCCAGGCTATAAAAGAGCTCATTTTCCTCAAGCGTGATGCTGTGGCATTAGTATTCCCCTATAACTACAATTGAAAAGATTCTTCTCTTTGCTGTAATACGTATGTAAAAGTTTGTGTACATGTGGTTTACATCAGGAACCCAATGTATAATTAGTTCTGTGGTGTTTTCCTAACCAATTGCTGGGTAGGGTAGATGGCGCAAAATACAGCAATAGGTATGTTTGATTTTTTTTCTTAAAACTGTAAATTGAGGACCCCTTTTTAGAGTGGAGAAGGAACATTGAGTGCTGGTGTACCAATGAAAACTGAAGCCAAGCCAGCCGATAGGCACTGACTGTTCCTGAGGATATGCAGTTGGATTTAATGGTACATGATGGTTCCTCGTAGTAGGTACACCTCCAAGAACCTTTCCTTTTCCCTGCTGATCTCTTACGTTATGCAGCAGTCCACAGTATTGTCAAGAGTAAAGATGATTTCCTTTATGGCTAGGTGTAAAGAAGACATTCCAGTGCGAACTGTGCAGTTACACTTGTCCCCGTCGTTCCAACTTGGACCGCCACATGAAAAGCCACACTGATGAAAGACCACATAAGTGCCATCTCTGTGGCAGGGCTTTCCGGACAGTCACGTTGCTGAGGAACCACCTCAACACTCACACAGGTACTCTTGCTTTTGCCTACATTGTTTTTTGTAGGATCTGTCATTATAACAGGTATAAAACCAGGATGGATCTATCTTGAATCTAATTCCTCTTACAGAACAAGCTATGAAGGAAGAAATCATGCAGCGCTGCTGTTTGTTTCTCATACAAATGCAGTTGTTTTCTGCCTGGCCAGGTCAGGTGCAGAGCTTGTCCTGTACACAGGTATAATAAAACTGATCCTGGGCTTGATCTGAAATTACCTGGAGTTATAGAAATGTTCCGTTTGTCTTGAGCGTTAGTACTTCTGTTCTAAGCTTTGTGTTGCCACTGCTGCTTGCAAAAGAGGAAGGTGAGAATGAGGCTGGAGCTAAACATAAGGGCTAAACATAAAATAACAAAAAAACTGTCCCGGTTTCAGCTGGAATAGAGTTAATTTTCTTTCTAGTAGCTGCTGTATTTTGGATTTAGTGTGAGAAGAATGCTGATAACACATATTCTTTTAGTTGTTGCTAAGTAATGTTTGCTTTAGTCAAGGACTATTTTGGCCTCCCATTGAAGCTGAGAGGGAGCATAGACAGGACAGGCTGCCAAAGGGATGTTCCATACCATAGATGCCATGCTCAGTATATAAATGGGGGCTGGCTGGGGGGTAGGAATTTGCAATGGCAGCTAGGGATGCGCTGAGCAACCAATCATTAGGTGGTGAGAGCAACTTGTGTTGTATCACTTTATTTTGTATGTTATTTTACCATTATTATTATTGTTATTCTCCTCTTCCATTGCTGTTCTATTAAACTGTCTTTATTTCAACCCATGAGGCTCTCTTCCCTTTCCCCTCCATTTCTCCCTACCCCACCAGGAGTGAGTGAGCAGTTGCATGGTCCTAGTTGCTGCCTGGGGTTTAACCACGACAAAAACCTAACCCCAAGGAATAGGTCATAAACTTGACCAAGAAAACTTATGGCTAGAACTGTATCACATTTCTGTTGCTCCTTAATAAAGTTTCTGATATCAAACTACAGCTTTTTGAACTGTAATTAAGCTTGTTGTGACCTTTCTGCCAAAAAAAAAAAACCAAAATACAGTTCATATCTCTCTCTTTCTCTGTGTACTTACCTTATGTCTAACTGGGTGGTTTGAAATTTGTAAATAACCAAGTGATAAAAAAATAAGGGAGTTTGTTTCCTCATTGAAAGGATACGAATTCTCTGAGCTCTTTAATCCATGAGTTGCGCAAAAGTTGTGACTCTCACGTATTACTTGTTGGTCTAATCTAATCTTTCAGAACATGAAAGCAATGTTGCTGATTCTCTTAAAAAAAAAAAAAAAAAGCCAAAAAAACCCACCACCCCAAAACCTGTCCCATATTTTCTTTTGTCACTAAATCTGAATGTCATTCGTCTTCCTGTTTTGCTGCAAACGATTAGGTACTCGCCCTCACAAGTGCCCAGACTGCGACATGGCCTTTGTGACCAGTGGAGAGTTGGTTCGGCATCGCCGCTACAAACATACCCATGAGAAACCATTCAAATGTTCAATGTGTGATTATGCTAGTGTGGAGGTATGTTAGTTAATTGTTACAGCACTGAAGACTTCCTTGTACGCTTCAAAGCTTGTTCACCATCTGTTAGAAACTCTGTTCTTAAGGCATTTCCTCTCTGGCCATTTGTTTAAAAGGCTCTGAGCAAAAAAAAGTTTTAAATCGGATCTGCTCTTGGAAGAAAATGGTGGGGTTTCCTCGGTTAATGGGAAAACAGTTTAAGAGCACTTATGCACAGAAATCCTAGGTGATAACCATTTCCTCTTGGGAGACAATAGTTGTTGTCATTGTTTCTTAAATTATTTGGCCTTAAAGATGATTGCAGGAATTGTAGCGTGCTCCATGTTGAAGGAGGCAGCCATCTCCTGCTGCGGTGGGGTGTATTTTCAGACGAGAGGTGCCAACCTGTTTTAGAAAAGTGCATTATCTGTTCATGCCATTAAGGTGACTGTAGCCAAAACTAATGAGCCTTTGCCTCAATATTGGTGAAAAGCAGCTTTACTAATATCGGGTGATTGTCTAATTTGCTCAAGTAAATTAAACTTTCTTGAATGGTCTCCCCTATGCAGTATTGGTACTTATGCTACAGGACAGCTTTTATATTGTGGTAGGAAATTTGAGCAAGATGATGAGCAACATAATGTAAAAACAAAAAAAAAGGGATGCCTGCAGTGGGAGAAGGCTGTACAGCGGGAGAGGTTGAGTAAGGGGCTTTGGGCTTTTTTTCCCACCCACGCTGTGGCTGCAGTGCTGTAATTCCAGGCCCTGTTGTTTGAGCGCTGAATGAATTGCATTGCAGTGGTTTTCATAGTATGAATTAGGAGAGAATAACCAAGTTGGTCCTTACATGAGCTCCTGCTGCGTTTTGTAGACGTAGGTTGGTGATTAAGCAGCGTGGTCATGTTTGAGCAGAAAAAGCCTTAACGTTTGTGTTCATGCTGACCTTTAAGCTGGGTTCGTGCCTTCTAGATAAAAGCAGGCAAGGAAAGGGATTAAGTCACCTTGTTGATCACAGGACTAGATTTTTTTTGTTTTTCTTTGCAAGAAATTGATTTATCTTATCCCAAGTAACTGGAGAGGACCCAAGGAAGCACCCTTTGGAGAAAAAATATATAGGGGACACTAACCCCCTGCAGTGTTCCTTGGGTGCATGCTTTCCCCAAACACTTTCTTGTGTCTCTCCAGGACACTTTCAAATTTTAGTGTGTCTCCAGATGCTGAGGTGGTCGATAACAGTAAGGTCAGTGTTGAGCAAGACTGGGAACGTGGTTGGGAGGGGAAGCAGAGCGGGCAGGAGTGGCTATGTGCGGTGAAAAAAATGGCATTGTAACATGCTTGTTTGTTTTAGTGGCAAGATAAAAATAAAAATAGACTGCCTTAAACTCTTGACTGATTTATTGTACTTTTGACAATCTGACGTGCTCATCTGTGCTAACCTCAGCCTTGCTTTTGACTTCCAGGTTAGCAAATTGAAACGCCACATTCGTTCTCACACTGGAGAGCGTCCGTTCCAGTGCAGCTTGTGCAGCTATGCCAGCAGGGATACCTACAAACTGAAGAGGCACATGAGGACCCACTCTGGTATTGATGCCACGTTTTTTTAGTGTGTTGTTTACGTTTTAGCGTTGGAGTGCTGAGACTGTGCCCAATGTGTGCCAAGGCTCTGGAACAGCAAAAGAAATACTATTCTGTAGTTTAATTTAAAGTCTGTAGCTGGAGAGAATGCACTGTGATTCGTTAGCGCTAGTAAATTCATAACCTGATAGTAATTGCTGCCCTGACAAACGAGCTTGGAGGTTTCTGATTTCCAGTTTGACTGGGAGGTGATAAAATACAGGCACTTCTAGTGCAAGCAGAAGAAACTTCTATCATCAGTGTTCCGCTTCCAGTTGAACTTCATAGGCATTTACTGTTTAATGCTTGAGTGTAATTGCAAAAGCATCTCACGCATGTTATTTTGTAAAGATCTAAATTTTTTCTTCAATAGAAATAGAGATGGTTTTAGCAAAGAGCATTACTAGAGTCATATTGCTAAAATTGAAGGGAAAAAATGCCCTTGCCAGGTATACATGAGTATTCAGAACCCCCACCCCCAAAAAAATCTGATTCCACTTACTGTCTTCTGACAGCCTGTGTGTAGGTCTTCCGTGCATTTCTCAGAGTAAGGGTAGTAATTTCACTTATTTGCTTAAAGATTGAACTCGAGTCTCTTTGTAGAAAGATGCATACTGGAGCTAAAACTTCTAGAGACAGAGTTATTGAGCCTTTTCTAGAGTTACTCTTCCTATCAACTGTCTGTCTGTTGCGGGTTTCTGGGAGGTTGTTTTGTTTGTGGCTTTCTGGTGAGATTTCGTTTTAATAAAAGTACTTGTGCTATTTTTTTTTTCTTTTGCTACTGAAGGAGAGAAGCCATATGAATGTTACATCTGCCATGCTCGCTTCACTCAGAGTGGTACCATGAAGATGCACATTTTGCAGAAGCACACGGAGAATGTGGCCAAATTTCACTGTCCTCACTGTGATACCGTTATAGCGAGAAAGAGTGACTTGGGTATGTATCTCACAAAAGTAGCCATGGGGTGAATATTCTATAAAACACTTTCCCAGAATTACAGTTCACATAACCCAACTGCTGTCTTTCTTTTTTTTTAACCTAATAGTTCTAGTAACCGTACAACATGAAGCACAGGCTTAGATGTGTGGCTGGTAATACTGCTTTTAGCCTACAGTAGTTGCTGTAAACTTTGAGAATTTTCAGTTTCTTTTCATTATTTGAGAATGCAGCATGTTTTCCAAGCGTACAAGGCAAGTCACTGTTTTCAGGCCCATAAATGCAAGGCATTTATTGAACTTGGACTGAGATTACGACTGCATATGGATTAGGGTCTGAAAATCCAAAAGGTCACTTGGCTTGACATCCTGCACGTTGGAGGCCGTTAGGTTTCACGCAGAGATATTTTCATCAAGCTAAAAGGTGTGAATTAGACCAAATAGTTTAATTTCCTGGGAAAGAAGGGTGGAGCTGTGTGCCACAGACAGGGTAAGAGAGATTGAGTTGTCACAAAAGCCCTGAGTCCTTGCAGGAGGAGAGTCTTGATCTAGTGGGCGGTACCCAGTGTGATTCCGGCAGGCAAACTCCCTTTTATGTTGTACAAGAAGGTGAAAAATAATATCACGCCCAGAGCAGCTGAGGAGAAGGAAGAAGCCACGATTTGGCAGAACTTTCTGTCTATAAACAGAATATCACCCAAGTAATGGGAAGGCGGGCTCCCTTCCAATAAAGACAAGTGTAAAGTGCTACAGGGAGAGGCAGTTTGAGAGGATGGCAGTCAGTTGATGTCAGGAGCAAATGAGCTGATTTACAACAGAGGAAAATTGATGTTAGCTGTGAAGAATTTCTTCTAATAATGCTTTAGTCTACCCTAGCTACCCTGTGCAGCTGCAATATGCTCTTAGTTGGGGGATTTTAAAGAAGTGACTAAAACCTCTGTCGGGGATTATCTGCTGGTATCCCTGTTGCCTTCTAGCCCTGTCACTCTGACTTCTAATCGTGTTTCCCCACGTGTATTACCTGGCTTCTGGCTGTATCCAGGCAGTTCAGAGTAGTGTTAACAATAACAGTCCACAAGACGCTTTAATTTGACGATCCTACATTACCAAATGCAAACATACTGTATCAGCACAGATTGCAGCTAATAACTGAATCTAGAAATACATGGAAAAACTTGATGGAGTTTTTCTGCAAAACCTTTCTGTTTAGAAATTGTTGCTTTTAATTATGAGCCTTTTAGCTTTTTAGTTGAATCCTAAATTAACGATTTCATTTTTGCCTTGAGCTTAAGAGTATGTGGAGGGAAGAATGCTAAGGGACTGTGGGCTAGTCGCTCATGCTTGGAAAGCTGTGGTGATGAGAGCCTCCGATTCTTTTCCTCCTAGGTGTCCATTTGCGAAAGCAGCATTCCTACATCGAACAGGGCAAGAAGTGTCGCTACTGTGACGCTGTGTTTCATGAGCGGTATGCCCTTATACAGCATCAAAAGTCTCACAAGAATGAGAAGCGCTTCAAGTGTGACCAGTGCGATTATGCATGCAGACAGGTAAGCTGGTGGGACTGGCACCCCTCAGGAGTGTTAGAACAGGAGCTAGAAATACGAGGTTGAAATCTTAGCTGTTAAGTTTGACCAGCTGTCAAGATCAAATTAGCTCCCTAAATCTTTCGAAGGGTGTGAAGGAAAGCTCAGTGGCCTTTGCTTCTCGATGGTGTAGTGCTCCCCTGTGGAGAAGTACCTCCTAAGTCACAACCTTGATGTATCTGTTGACAAAGGGGTAAGACTCCAGACAGGATGGAAGTAGCTTGGACTGACTGTGCTATCAATCGTGTTCTCACATTCCTGCAGAATCATCCTTTCCTTGATATTAAGCATAAAGTTTTGGCCTCCTTGTAGCTGAAAATCCACTCTTCTGCATCCATATGTCTGAGTTCTCAAGTTACTTTCCGTGTCTTGCTTGTCCCTCTCAGGAGCGGCACATGGTCATGCATAAACGGACCCATACTGGAGAAAAGCCTTATGCCTGTAGCCATTGCGATAAAACCTTCCGTCAGAAACAGCTCCTCGATATGCACTTCAAACGATACCACGATCCCAACTTTGTCCCTGCTGCCTTTGTCTGTTCCAAGTGTGGCAAAACATTCACTCGCAGGGTAAGGGGATATACTGTTTTGAATTGTGGGGGTTTGGGGTGGAATGAGGCTTTTGGGCAAGGGGAGGGGAACGTGTTTGCCCAAAAGGAAAAGTGGGTGAGGTACAGGGCAAGGTACTTGATATTTTAAATAGAGCATTTCTTTCTGAGGGGAAGAGAGAGGGGGAGACCTGGGATAATTCAGAATTAGTACTAGCCCGTATTAGCGCTGATATAATGAGCAATGTGAAAATGAAACTTTATGAATAAAANGACTCCACAACCTCCCTGGGCAGCCTGTGCCACTGCTCTGAAGTGTGTTGCAAAATACAGAGCCAGAATATCTGATCCTGAATTCAATGCACGTTGTATTTTTTTGTGGTGTTTTTTCTCTTTCACCGAGTAGAACACAATGGCCAGACACGCTGATAACTGCTCTGGCCTGGATGGTGGAGAAGGAGAGAATGGAGGAGAGACAAAGAAGGGCAAACGTGGCCGAAAGAGAAAGATGCGGTCTAAGAAAGAAGATTCCTCTGATAGTGGTAAGAAACAGCTCAGTACCTTTGAGAATTGCAGGCCTGGGATTCAACGTGTGTGTTAGCTGTTAGTTTGCCCGTTCTGCAGGTTTGTCCTGACACCTGAGGGCTTTTATCTAGTTGGCAAGCAAAAAATGGTAGTACAGGGCCAAGTGCCTGCCTGTGAGGGACAGTACGGATTCTGCTGTGTGGTTCGGTCCTGTCTGTTCTCTGTGTGAAGTTTTTTTTTTGGTAATGTTTTCAGTGTCCCAAAAGAAACTGTGTTTCTGTGGCGCGCTGCTATGAAATGGCACGTGCTGCTGCTTCACTGCTACTGGGTAGCATGTGGAGTGTCCGAAAAAGCCCGATGCTGAATACCTTGGCCGCTTCTGTGCGGGAAGGCTGGCAGCATCCAAGAGAATGGTGGAGAAAGTGTTACCAATTTATGGACTGTTGGGACGGGCCTGTTGAGCCAGTTAAAGGGTCAAGGAGATGGTGGTGTCTTCTGCTTCACCTGTGTGTGTGCACATATACTGGTGGCCTTTGAGGGGCTCTTGACTTTCTGGCCAGCGTGCCACAGAAGATGGATTAGGTGTGCTTTTTAATAGGGTGGTTACTGTCTCGAAGCTTCTCCAGCGCAGGGAGATGACAAACTGTTACAGCAGATAGCGATAACCTTCACTGTGGGATTAATTGTGAAGGAAAAACTCATAGTCCTCCATCCTGGTGGAGGAAAAAACTTAAGTCATATCTTCAGCAGGAAAATCCAAGTGGAGTCTCAAGACCAACCAGTTCAAAGATGATTCGGCAAAAACACTGTTGCTGATTAGTCTTTTATCTGAAGTGCTTTATGTAATCAAGGAGCGTAGGTTGGGAGAACAAGGATGTTTCTGGCTAGAGTGCATGTATCTGAAATTTTTACGTGGCAAACGGGTTTTACAGGAAATGAGACAGGTATGGTCAACTTGCTTCTGCAAAAACTCCATAGAAACAAGCGTTTAAATTCATGTTTATATAGATATTTGAAGAAGTGTGTTACAATCAGTTCAGTAAAGCATGTGTAACTAGTTGTTCATTTAAAACATGAAAAGATTTTGGAGGCAGAAAGAGTAAAATATAACTGCCTTGACAGAGTGTAATTCAAAACCTGGGATTCTGTAGTATCGAACTCTTAACATCTGATTTGTAGGCTTCTGGTGAGTTTAGCCTATTGTAAAAACCTTAATTTGTATTTAGTTGGTATGGTCTGGGGTTCAAAACAGTTTTTGGAGAAGCTGCTCAAGTCATGCTTGTTAGATGAACTGATGAGCGTTGTGTGATTGTGACGCAGATTCCAGGACTGAGAGAATCCCATCAATCTCAGTCTGGGCTGACTTCCTCAGGGATCGGTGGATAGATGGTGAAGAATTGACTGATGTGAGCTGAGTAGCAGGAAGAAAGGGAGGTCCTAACCACATGCTTGGAGAATTGCATTATTCAGTGTTGTTCTTATCTCTAGATCTGCAGTTTCATGAGTTTCGGCAATATCTAAAAATGGTGAGCAAAGCTGTGACGAAACAGACACGTCTTGTGCTAGTGGGAAAAATATCAAATAGGAAATGATAGTTTTGTCTCCCATCTGGTCTGTCTGTCCCAAATTAGACAGACTCTTAGTTGATAGACGTTGAGTTGAGGGGGGAGCAAAGAAGCTCTGAAAAGGTGGGACCTGAGAAATTAAATAAATGAAGGAAATTTCACTTGGGGAATATACCTTGAGTGACTGTGTAAAACTAATGCAGCATATACATGCCGTGGTGTATGTAAGGGACAGTTTATTTGGGTTTTTTTTCCCCTTTAGTCAAATATGCCTTATGCAATGGCCCTTTTGTTCATGAGTGAAGCTACTTTTCTGTGCAGAAGTTAAAGGGCGATTACTTTGCTGTCCAAACAATGTTAACCTATCTGAGATCTTCTACTGCTTATTTTGTCTGCTTGGTTTTGCCCAGGGCATTCTGAACATGTCAGTCGTTCGAACTTAGTAACTAAGGAGTGTTCTGAGGAATAAAGTCTNAAAAAAAAAAAAAACCACCAACAAAACCCAAACCACCCCCCCAGCTTGCCATGAGGACTACTGGATTAGAATCAGCTCCAAAGCACAATGAGGTGCAAAGAGCTGGTGTGAATGGGAGGTGCCATCATAAATCCCTTGAGTAGATAGGACATTGTAAAATATACTGTATTAGACCTGTCCTGTCCCTGAAGAGCGGTCTTGGGGAAGATCTTCTTGGTCACTGGTTGGTAAATTGTACGTTGATGACCCTGGAAAGCACGGTGAGTGGTCTGCAGGGCTGTCTTCACCCATAACGCCTATGAACGCCCCAGTTTGGTGAGGTTCTGCCACATTCAATTTGAGATTCTGAGGTCTTGGACATAAGTCCCAGTGTCTGGGAGCTGCTGCCCTGGTTTCCTCTCTACTTCGCAGAGAAAGGCTGAAGTATGGCAGCGCTGTTTCTTGTGGGCTGGGAGACTTGCTCTTGGATCCCTCTTGAACTGTAGTGTTTCACAGAGATACTGCAGTGGTCGCTACTGCTATTTACGTGCAACTGGCCTCTGTTATCCTCTTGCCCCTCTATTTTTCCCCCACACTTATTCACCTCCAAATCACCTAAGCATCCCATAAGTAGTCCTGTGTGATCCAAAACTGCCTTTCCCCTCAAACCATTGTGTCCCACCCCCAGCCAGCACTGCCCCACACACGCCTTAGTCTGAAACTGGAGAGCTGCTCCCCATGATTCATCACGGTGGGTTTCATCCAGGACAATGGGGTTGATGTCTCTCCAGAGAGTGGCCTGGACAAGATGGACAAGTCCTTGATTTGGGTTCCCACCTTCCATTGTGCACCCCTGTGCTCCTCTGGGTTGTGCAGGTGGGATTTGGATGGGCTGATGGCACTTCTCATGGCCCTGGGAGTAGCCCAGCATTGTATTATTTGGTCCCCCTCCAGCCGTTGTCTCTCTGAGTTCCCGTTGTGGATGTGCAGAGGAGCTTTTATCACATCATCTAACATAATTATGTTTCCTTTTGCTTTCCGAAGGACAGCTTGTTCTCTCTAATGTGAGGGTAACAGACATTCTGTACCACCAGCTTCTCGGCAAAGGCCTCGTTCGCCACCTTTCTCATCAGAGTTTGACTCCTTTTGGATGAGGATTTGATGGTGGTGCTCTCTCCGTAGGTGGATATGTTTTGTTCTCGTTTAAACTGAAAACTTAACCTGATACAATGTTTCTTACAGAGGAAAATGCTGAACCGGATTTGGATGATAATGAAGATGAGGAGGAGACAGCAGTAGAAATTGAGGCCGAACCAGAAGTCGAGCAAGAGGCTCCTGCACCACCTCCCAGTAAGAAACGAAGAGGAAGACCACCGGGCAAAGCTGCCACCCAACCAAAACAATCCCAGCGTAAGTCACTGTTTGACGCTTATGTGACACTGCTTGCTTGAGCTGCTTTTTCCTTGGATTTGGCAGTTCTTGCAGGAGAACTGCTCCACTCGAGTGAGCTTATTTTAAAAGCAGATAACTGCGCTTGACTCTACTTTTGCTAAGAACTCACCTTTTGCAAGGATTTCCTGCTCTCGAGGGAACATAGCTGCTTCAGACGGGGCTAAAAGGAGAGGACAGTATTTTTTCTTTAGTATTATTCCAATTCACTGATGTGCAAACTGCTTGCTGCTTTTTGCACCAGTTATGGTGTCTCTACTGTAGTACAGTCCCTGGTAAAGCAGCTGTCGGTACAATCGCCATGGTATTCTCACCGATGTAAGCTTCTGGAAGTATCACCACGGATGAACGTCCTTCAGGCCCGTAGTTCTGAGCGCAGCATCAGTGCGGGTGTAGTTGCGACTCCACAGAGTTTTTTCTCCGTAAGAATAGACAGTGATAACTGTGCAAAATTTAAGTAAATAAAATTCTAGGAAGAAAGCAGGAAGGGCAAATTTTTTCCTTCAAGGGGTAATGGTTTCCCCAGTGGCTCGGTCTGTCTGCTCAGCGCTAGAAGCGTGGCCTCTGTCCACCCTAGATAGTCCGAGGAAACATTTTTATGCTGAATTAGTCAGTAGCATCACTGGATTCCCCTGAATTTGAAGCTTTGCCTTATGCCCGTACACTGATACGGCCTTGTTTGTTGATTACTCTACAAAATCCTTTGTCTGAATGGTGTTAAATCAAAAGGCACCCTGGAACTGTTGCAGTGGTAGACCATCTTCACACAGGGGCCAGGAAACGGATGCTTGATGCTGGGGTGAATGTGGCAGGTCAAATCCCTCCCCGCTAATGTGGGAGTGTGGGTTGGGGCCCCCACCTTCCCTTTCCATGGGAGAGTCTTAAGTATCTACCGAAAAGTTAGCTGGTGAGGTGTGCAGGCCAGCTCTGGAACCAGTAAAACCCAAAAATCTGTCATTTCCCCTCTCCCCCTTTGTTTTCTGCTCTTCTAGCTGCAGCAATCATTCAGGTTGAAGACCAGAACACTGGTGAAATTGAAAATATTATAGTGGAAGTAAAGAAAGAACCTGATGCGGAAACAGTAGAGGAAGAGGAGGAAGCTCAGCCTGCTGTAGTGGAAGCTCCCAACGGAGACCTCACTCCTGAGATGATTCTCAGCATGATGGACCGGTGATGGAGGAAGACCACGCTGGCTGACTGAACTGGCCTGGGCTGTGTTTAAGCGGCTCAAATCTATTTTTCCTTTTACCTTTTTTCTTGGCTTTGGGAAATGCATCATTTTAGACCATTTTACCAAACATACTGGGAAATAAAAACTTCAAAATGATGTTAGAATGTGATTTAACTAGAAACTTGCTGTTTTATGTTAGCATTACAGGATCATGGAACATTAGGAAATATTTTTGGAGTCCTTGAGGGTTTCCTGTGAGATGCTTGATTTAGTTTTGCTCTGAACTGCATTGTAAAGCTTGGTCCGAGGGCCGCGTTTACATGCACCGAGTTTTAATATACAAAAGTGGAAGCCTTGACTAGAGTATGTGGTAAACCACTCCGGACTTGCCCTTCCAGTTCCCAGAGTCCTCGAGCCTCCTTCTCTCAGTAGTGTTTTTAACTGTAAATGCAGACTTGGGAGGGTTCTAGATTTTTAAAATGTTTTTTTTTTTTTGGTTTTTTTTTTTTTGCTTCCCCCCCACTGACTAGCTCCGGTTCTCCAAGTCGGCTGCACACGGTAGTTTTGGCATGCTCCAACTGGTTTCTGTCCTTAATATGCTTTGCTTTCTGCAAAGCATTTCTGTAATGGTCAAGCTTGTAAATAACTTTTTTTTTTTTTACATTTTAATCTTTTTTCCATTAATTAAGAGGTATGCAAAAATGCAGTTTAAATAAACCCCAGTATTTTAATTCCTTTCAAACTAAGTGACAAGAGAATTGATGGAGTGTAAATGTTGGAAAAGCTGTTGATAACCGATCACATAGAGAAGAGACGTACCCAGACTATTGCTTGCAGAACGAGAGAAACCCACAGGTGAAATCTGGTTTTGAAGCACACACAACTGGCATTTGGAACGTGTATAATTAACCTTCTTTTTTTTTTTGAGATATAATTTCACGACCACGTTTTCTTTGCTCTATCTTGTAGTTGTATTTTGTGTTTATGAATCCTATGTTAAGGCAGAAGCGGTGATTTATAAGTGGGTCACTGCAGCCCTCAAAACCTGGGCCAGGAAATTTTCATAGGTCAGTAATTCTACAATTTTGGATCTCTGATAAAGACAAAAAAAAAAGGAATAATGTGAAATACAAATGATGCCTGTATATGAACTGTCACATGTTAAAATATGTAAGCTTTTTATAGAGCCTCAGTCTTGCTGATTTCAAACAAATTTTTCTTCTATGTATCGCTTTTAAGAGAGCTATCAGTTTAGCTATCAGACTCTAGGTTGATGCATTTTTGTACTTAGCTGTACTGTGTGATATTTTTCATTATTTTAGGAAGCCAACATGGGGAAAAAAAAATAAAATACTGTTATAAAATATGTAATGGGGTTTGAAAGCTGGGAAGGAGAATATACTGCTGTACAGCTAATAAATAATAATGGATTAACATGTGTGCTCACGGGCTGCTTTCTTTGTGTATGTGAAAGCCCCCTCCTAGAAGGATGCTGCAGGCCCGTGAACGGGGACCGGCTCTTGTCTCTGCCCTGCGCCGCGTGCGGGGTAGCTGTCTGCGCTGTGAAACCGTGCCGTGAAACCGCGCCGCGCCGGCCGCAGGTGGTGAGTGCGCACGGAAGGCGAGGGTGGTTAGTGCGGCGCAGCCAGCGCGGGCTCCCTCTTTGGGTACGGCAGCTCCGTCGCGGAGCAGGAGTGGAAGCGTGGAGGGATGGGAAGCGGGGAGGTGATGGAAAACATGCTGGGCTGTCCGCTCTCAAACATCGGCGTTTACAGCTTTGAGCTAGAAATAATGCGGGAGTGGTTGTCGCTGTTGTTTGTTTGGGCTGTGAGTTTAAATGATGGTTTAGATGGCAGGAATGTGACTTCCATGTCATTCTGGGAAGCGGGACGTGATGCTTAGGTGGAGTTCCCGTGGTGTGTCTTCTAGTTACCTGTGCAAGCAGCTTGGGGAACGTGCTGAGAGTAAGCAGTCGGGTAGCTGCACGCTGTGTTAGTTCAGGAAAGTACCTCTCGCACCGCTGATGTCGGAGCAACAGTCACTGCAAATGGCGCAATAAATACTTAGTTTAAAGGAAATCTTGAAAAGCACACAGAAGTTGCTAGATTTGGTTTTCACTAGATGTTTGGTGTCTTGTTATCTGTGGTCCTGGGAGGTGGTGGTTCTTAAACTTGCCAAGGAAAGCTGGAGATCGGTGCCTGGAACCCTGAGCAGGGTGGAGGCTTGTCTCAGCAGGTGGGGAGGGGTAGATGGAAGGGTGGCTTCTGTGAGGAGGGCCGGGTCTGGCTGCAGAAGTGGATAAATCTTCAAGTGCTGTCTCAGTTGGACCAGGAGCTCGTGTACTCACAAGCCCAAAGATGCTTCAGGCAGAGGGAGTGCTCTGAAGGAGATGTGATTTTGCATAAGCCCAGAGCCGGGGAGGCTTCGTGGTGAGCTGGAAAACTGAAGGTGTCCTTGGGATCTATAAGGAGCTACCACCATCATTTCTTAAACCCGCTGGCTCAACCCATCACTGACAAGTGGGGCATGAAGGAAGTAGTGGTGGCTTTGTTTTAACTGGTGACCTGGGATGGTACCTCAAGGAGGCATCATGTGTCCTCTAGCAGATTATGCCCTTGGTCTGCTGCAAGCCTCTGTGCACAGCAGCCTGTGCCCTTATACCCAGGTTGGAGTGACCCCATGGCATGTGTTTCCACCTCTCCTGGAGTTCAGGGGAGCTGGAGGAGATGGCTTGATGGTGGGCTGAAAGGGAGAGACCCCGAGAGGTGTCTTTGTCTGAAGACTTACAGGTATGGTTGCTCCCAAGTAGTCTTTGATCTGCTGGTGGCGTGGTGCATTCGTTGGCAGCTCCTGTGCTGCTAGTCACAGCAAGCCTGGGGAGATGAGGCTCATCTCCAAGGGGGACCGCTGGTGGCTTCTGTTGTGCTTATCTGAGGAAACAATATCTAAGCAACGTTGTGTAGTTAATGCAATAGATATATGTAGTGTTCTTGCATGTAGAGTGGACCTGGTTATTTATTGTGGGCTGCTTCTTGATCTTCCTCCGGAGACCCAAGGAAGGTTTTAGCGGGGATGGGGAGCAGTCACCCTGTGGCCATCCTCCTTTTCTCCTCAGCCTGCTGTGTTGCTTTGCGGTCTGCTCGGTTGACCTGGTTTCTTTGTGCTTGCTCAGTCAATAGCCCCGTTACGCCGCCTGGTTTTCAGTTGATTTGAGCCGGGGCTCCTGCCTTGGGCAGGTGTCTCTGCGTGTCTGACTCTCTTGCAGGCTTCTGGTTTGCCCTTGATGGAGCCACTCTGGAGGGATGCAGAGCAACGTCTCAGCCTGCTCCTGAGGACATGTGTCCAGGGCAGCATCTCGAGCCCGAATGTGGACAGAACATCTCTGCTCAATCCCAGTGCCGTTATCAGTGTTGGAAAAGCTGTGCCCCATGTCCTGGACCGTGAGTGAAAAGCCAAGGCTAGCATGGATCCAAGGAGCATCACTGCCTCGGCCAGTTGTTTGGGCTGCTGTCCTGAGGGCATGCTGGAGAACGCCATCATGGATGGAGAGGGTCTGAGACCGGCTCTACCTGACTACTGCAGCCTGCCAAAGGCTCGTTTGGCTTCCAGAGGTTGAGAGCTCCCCCAGGTTAGAGGGACTACCTCCTCCCCACTTCTTTAGTCAGACTAAAGGGTCTTCATGGGTGTCAGACTGAAGTTTTGTTGGTGCGCACCGTGGCGTGCTTTCTTCTGCCTCATTGGAGGGAAAACTAATGACCTCTTCTACTCTTGTCTTCACATCGTTGTAGCAGATGATTCTCCAGGTGAGATGAGGACAGATGTAGATTGGGGACAGCGCAGGGAGACTGGGGCAGGGAGGCAGCTGTTGGCAGACCCTCTTGAGAGGTGGAGGACACAGGGACACCCTTGCAGAGCAGTTAGTGTTTCCCAAGCTGCCCGACTCTTGCAAGGCTTGTGGAATCCAGACTGGTGCTGACACAACCGGACTTGTGAACTAAACTGTCCTATGTTATCCTAAACTGTGGTGGTGGGAGCAGGGCAAGAGCTGAGCTGGAACTGTTGGTCTGAGCATGCATTGAAGAGGCAGCTTGAAACATGGGCCAGAGCTATCCAAAAATCCAAGGTCTTCAGCAGGAAGTCGGGCAGACGTGGTAGGCAGCCAACATGGACAAGCAGGAAGGGGAAAAGGAAGCACACAGGAAGTAGAAGGGAGGACAAGCTGCGCAGGAGGAGCAGACATCGCTTGAGTGTGCAGGGATGGAGATGGGAGAGACAAAGCTCAGCTGGAATTGGACTTGGAGAAGCGTGCGAAGGACAAAAAGAACAGCTTCTGTGTTAAGAACGGCTTCAGCAGCAGCAGGAAGGCTTTGGAAAAATGCTCCTAATGGAGCAGAGGACTTGGTGGGAAAGGACATGGAAAAGACCAAGGTACTCGCTGGTGCTCTTGCCTTGATTTTTGGCTGGTGGTGAGGTCTGTCTTCAGACCTCCCAGGGCCCAAGCGTAATAGCAGAGTCTGAGGGAACCATCTGAAGGTGCTGGGGAAAGCAGCCAATGTCATCGCACTCTCTCACCCTTGAAAAGTTCAGTGATCTGGGGAGGGTCATGACACCTGGAAAAAGGCAAATGTCCCACTTGTCTCCAAGTAGGGTAAGAAGGAAGGTCTGGGGAACTACCCCATTGCGTCCTCCAAGGAGGTGGCTGGCTGTGTGGACAAGGGGAGAGCAGTGAATGCTCATCTGGACTTTGACACAGTCTCCTGTAGCTTTCTTTTAGCAGAATTGAAGACATGGGGGCTGGAGAAGAAGATTATTGGGTGCGTGGAAGATTGACTGGGCCACCATGTTCAGCATGGTCAGCAGTACATCTAACTAATGCTGGTTGTTCATGTTCCTCGGGGGTCACTTGTAGGGCCAACTGGTCCCATCTTGGCTCCCCAGTGCAAGAAACACGTGAGAGGTTGGCGTGAATGTGGCAGAGGCCCCCAGGACAGTTCCCACTGCAGCATGAGATGGGTGAAGAAGACAGCCTGGAGGAGAGAAAGCGAGGGGGGACCTTACTGCTCTCTGCAAAAAGCTCATGGGAGACGGTGGAGAAGATTGAGCCAAACCCTTTTAGGAGGTGTTACAGGGAGAGGGAAAGGGCAATGGAGACAAACTGGAGCTGAGGACAACTCCAGCTCAAATTAAGGAAAACCACACTGTAAGTGTGGTCAAACATCAGAAAAAAGGTACCCAGAGAGGCTGTGGGGTCTCCATCCTTGGAGATGTTCCCATCTCAGCTGGGCACAGCTCTGAGCAGACAAACTAGCCCAGTCTAGAGCAGAGGGCTGGACCCAGAGGTGACCACCAGCTCAAGAAGCCTGTGGTGGTTGAGAGCCATGGGAGAAGTTGTCACTGTGACAGTGCACAGGACATGGTCACTTGGAGGACACCTGGGTGTCCGTGTCAGCACAATGCTGGAGCATCTGGGCTGGGAGGGGAGCTGTGGGCAGAGGAAAGGATGAAGTGGTCTGCAGCCAGGGGTGAAGAGCTCCTACTGTTCCCCCCCGGAGCATGGTAAGGGCTTCAACTCCCCAGGGGTGATCTAGGGATGGAGAGAAGTACCAGGACTTCCTTCTGGGAAGGTCCTGGTATTCTAGGATTGAGCTGAAAATGCCCAACCCATGTCCTCTTCAGGGGAAGACAGAGGAGGTGGGTTGCTCTGGCCATCCTGACATGTCTGGGCTTGCACAACATGCGGGGAACGCTTGTGCACATGGACATCTTCCTCTGCCTGGCTCCTGGGGTAGATGTTCTGCTGCACTGATGCTCAGTGTGTTCCAGCATGTGGAACCCAGTATTTTGGGGAAGGAGCTTGGAACGCAGCTTACCTGGAGCTCCTTTGTGCTTCTAAGCTTCAATAGAAGCCATCTTCTGATGAGTGCAATGGTACAGCTGCTCTCTCCATGTCCTGAATATCCTTGCATGACAAAGCTGGGACCTGGTTGCCTTTCTGAGAAGTTCAGATACCAGTAGCCTGGTGTCCTGTCATCCTGGAAAAGCCATAGATCCAGCCAGGACTGTCACTGGTGGACGCTGCCTCTGTTGGGTGGTGAACACCCTGTGTCCTTCCTCTTCCTGGTGCTCACCTGCCCGCTGACGTAGCTCAGGAGGCTCGAGGAGGTGCCTCAGCAGAGGTTGGTCCTTGCCCTGAGCCGTGTTCTCCCCAGCCACCTCCTTGAGAAGAGCTGCTGTGTGTTGTGGTTGGGCTCTATGGAGACGCCGTCCCTGCAGGGAGATGGCTTCCTGCCTTTGCTTTCACATTGAAGGTGGTTTCACAAGTGTTGCGGCCTCAGGTTCATGCAGCAGGAGAGCAACATCTCCCAGCCCTTCCAGGGATTGTCTTCTCCTGAGCTACTCCACCTCTGGAAAAACGCAGTTTGGAGCCCTCGGTTAAAAAAACTGGAGCCCTTGGTTACCGGAGCAGCTCAGGCAGCCTGGAACTTGGTGATTTGTCAGAAAAGGGTGATTTAGGGGGACAAGGCAGCTGGCACCCTCCATCCTAGCTGATGCTGGTCATGGAGACCCAGGCTGCTACCTGGGACCAGCTCTTCTGGCTCCCTCAGCACCTTCTCCTGAGCCTCTGGTAGGGACTTCTGAGCCTCTGGTAGGACCTCCTGAGCTAACACCAAGAAATGTTGGGTCCAGTGAAGTCCTGCAGCGCAGCACGGGGCACAGGACAGCTTTCCGCACCATCCTGGAGCACTTCTTGCCTGGTCCAGAGCCGTCCCTGGGAAGCAGAGTGGTTGATGTGCTCGCTCCTGTTGCTCCAAGGAGGCCACCTAGCCTCTGCCTCTTGTCCTTGCTTTGGGGCAGCGGTTTTGTCATTTTGGCGTGATGCCTGGGGCATTTCTGCTCTGGAGAAGCCCTGCCTGCAGCCCCCTGCAGTGGGTACTGGGTGCCCATCCTCTCAAGAAGCCCCCTGCAGTGGGCACCAGGTGCCCATCATCTGGAGAAGCCCCCATCCTCTGGCGAGGCACCTCGAAGTGGGTACCAGATGCACATCCTCTGGAGAAGCACCTTGCCATGGGCACCGGCTGCCCATCCTCTGAAGAAGCCCCCATCCTCTGGAGAAGCCCCCTGCAGTGGGCACCAGGTGCTCATCTTCTGGAAAAGCGCCCATCCTCTGGAGAAGCAGCTTGCAGTGAGCATTGGGTGCCCATCCTCTGGAGAAACCCTATCCCCTGGAGAAGCACCCTGCAGTGGGCACTGGGTGCCCATCCTCTGGAGAAGGCCTCATCCTCTGGAGAAACCCCCTGCAGTGGGCACCAGGTGCCCATCCTCTGGAGAACCCCCATCCCCTGGAGAGGCACCTTGCAGAGGGCACCAACACCCATCCCCATTAACTCGCCTTCAGGTGCCCGGTGCGAGGTGACAGGGCTGGGCTGACCTCCTGGTGGTAGGAAGGGTGGAGCTGCTCTCTTCGTGCTCACCAGCCACCTTCAGGCCAAAATATGTCCCCATGAACCACCCCGGGGGGGGCTGCAGGGCAGGAAGACATCATGGACCCTCAACCCTTGAAGGCTGGAGCCGTGGCGGGGGGATGATGCCGCTCCTGGCTGGGAGACACCGGTGGGGTGTCCTGCTCGCCCAGGTGAAGCCACGCAGGAGAAGGAGAGCTGGGTGAGGGATGCCCTCTCCTCCCGGTGGGCTGCGGGCGCCGTCGCTTTCATTTCGCTTCTCTTGCTCAGGCGGTAAATCGGGCCTGACGGGGCAGGAAGAGGCACCGAGCGCCGCCGGGAGGGGGAGGAGGCGCCGAGGCGGTGGCGCTGCCGGTTGGTAACCTCAGCGCTTCCTCCCAGCGGGGCGCCTTTCCCGCGGCGCCCGGGGATGCTGCCCTGACACCCGCATCCCCCGGGGAAGGTGACCTTCTCCACCTGGTCCCAACCATGGCCGCGTCCCCCGGCGGGATCCCCGCTGAGCTGCAAGGTAAGCATCGCCCGCCCGCCGCGCTGCCGGGGCACCGGTGCCACATGGAAAGCACCGGTACAGGGCCTCCTCGGCCCCGGTTTGCCGTGCCGGTGGTGGCAGAGCCGCTTTCGGGTTCCTCGTGGGCAGGAGCTGTGGTTCAGGGGGGAGCTGAGCAGGATTTGGGGTGCGAGGGCTTCTCTCGCCCCCAAAACCTTGCGTGCTTGAGGATGCTGCTCGGGCCGAAAGCATCCCCAGAGAACAGGCTACGTCCTCACGGTTGTGGTTCTCCTGCTGGTGCTGCTCAATCCCATGGGCTTGGGGTGTCCCCGGCCAGCTGGGGGGTCCCCAGCAGGTCCCTAGGGAGGCACAGCCCGCAGCCCTGCCCCGGCTCCCCGGCAGCACCGGCGATGCCTGGAGTACTGCAGCCTTCCCTCTTTTAATTGAAGAAGCAAAACGCCGTGGAGGTCTCGGGGGTCCTGCAGCCTCCCCAGCCCCCACTGAAGCTTGCAGCAGGGTGGGATGGAGCTGGGTCGTTGCGTCCCCGCTCTACCAGGATGGGTCCCTGGGGACGTGTGGCTCAAGTCGCTGGACCTGCGGGGCGCTCGGCAGCCTCAGCAAGGGCCGAAGCGAGCCGTGTCATCACGAAAACCTGCTTGGCTTTGCCTGGTGATGGGCAGTTGTGGTCCTCATCCCGCCCCTCCGAGCGAGAGGTGGGGACACAGCGCGGGTGGGTGATGCCCAAGGCGGGGAGCGATGCTCGCCCCAGTCCGCCGCGACTGTGGGAGTAACTGGTTTGCACACGCGGGGAGGTTGGTGCGCTGGTACAACCACCCGTGCGTGTCGTGGCCGAGGGAGTTGCCGAAAACAATGCGAAAGCAGAACGCGTCCCTGGCTGCGCCGTGGGGAGATGGGACTCGGGGACCGAGTTGCTCCCCAGTGGTTAATGTGGGAAGGAAGGATGAGAAACCGGGATCCAGCTGTTGCTCGACACCGGCTCCCAGTAAGCAAAGCTGTGCTGAAGCTCCTGCAGGGTAAATCAGCGACCCCAAAGCCCTGTGCTTGGTTGAGGCTGCAGAAGCTGGTGAGGAGATGGGTTTATCACCCGAGCAGCCAACAAGACCCAAAGCTGGTGAAGAAGCACGTGGCTTAGCTGAGAGAGCCACCAGGGTTTCTCTGGATGGAGAAGAGCTGATTCAGGCGGGGACGTGGGGGACGGTGTCCCCGAGGGCAGCAGGGCACATGGGAGAGGACCAGGGGTGGCTTCAGCCATCGCACTTTGTGGGGACATTGGTCTTTTCAGAGGGCATCACCGCCTTCCTGGGGACGAAGAAGGTCCTCCTGGTGCTGAGCGTCCAGCTGCAGGTGAAATCCAAGTATGACGACTATATCTTGGTACGTGCAGAGTCCAGCCCGGTTCCTGATTTCCCGTTGTCCCCAAGCAGCCGTTTTGTGGCCGCAGTGGGGGACAGGGGTGGTTCCCGTGTCACCCCAGTCCTCTGTCACACCGATGTCCCCCTGCCTAGGTGCTGACGCCCTGGCGAGCCTACGTGCTGCCGGTGATGCTGCCGGTGAGGGTAAGTGCTGGGGACCCTGCGCCATGGTGAGCCCCGTGGCTCCTGGCACTGCTACTTGGGGCACTGGGGTGGGTGTGCCATGGGTCACCCGGGCCACCACATCTGGAGAAGCCCCCAGGAGCAGGATGAGGAGGAGGATGGGGTGAAGAGGAGGGGGTTTGGGGTCAGGGAGGTTCTGAAGGCTGGGGGAGCTGGGGGGACACCCTTGGGTGGCCCTTGTCCACCGGCGCCGGGGCTGACCCTGCTCCTCACACCCACAGGTTCACAGCAGCTTCAGCTTCCTGGAGGTGAAGGAGATGACGGTGCGAGAGCCCAGCTTGGTGAGTGGCACCAAACACCCAGCCCGGACATCCCACCCCACCTCCTGCCCACCCGCCCTCCCATGGCAAACCCTGTCCCGGAGCCCACCGCGGGGTCTGGGGTGGGGGGGGTGTCCTGGTACCCCCCTGTTGCACATTGAGGGTCACCACTGATGATCCGTAGGAGCTCTGCGGTGTGTTTGTCCCCTTTGCCACCTCTAAAGAAGTCCTCTTGGGGTATCGCCAAGGGAGCGGGTGCGGGGAGGCACTGGGGGTGCTGGGGGGGAGCGTGGGTGCCGGGGTGGGCAGCGTCTGGCCGTGGCACCTCCCGCTCGGCGGGGACAAGGTGACAAACGCCTGCTGGCTTACCCAGGCCAAGCCAAATTTAGCAGGAGGGTGTTTTAAACCCCGTTAATCCTCTTAAGAGAGAGAGGCGTGCGCGTAGGGCAGACGCGGCCGGCAGCAACCCAAGAGGAGAGGAACGGGATGCTCCGGCTCGGATGCGTCGGCCGAAACGGGGCTGTCGTCCTCGTTAACCTCTTCGGTTGGTTTTTCGCTCGTTAAAAGCATTGGCGGCGCCGGTGGCCGCAGCATCTGAAGAGGGTTTCTGCCCCACGGGCTGCGTGGCGGAGCTCTGGGAGAGAAATGCAGAGGAGCTGGGCAGAAAGCGAGAGGCGCTGGGGGTTGGAACCCCGGGGGGGAGGCGGGGGNATCCGGACTCGGGGTACGGAAAGCCCAGGGGTTATTGATCTGCAGGCAGGGTGCAGGCAGAGTGCAGGCAGGGCCGGGTCCCGCAGCCCCCGGGGCGCCGGCGGATGCGCCGTCCTCGCGCGGTGCCAGCGGATAATTGTCATCTCTCTCCCACGCCTCAATCAGTGTGTAATTAAATCAGGGAGCGTGTTGCCATGGGATTATTATTTTTTTTTTTTTTTCCCCCCCTCCTGGTAGGAACCGACTGCTAAAAAAGCCTCAAAACCCGATTAGATAAACGCAGGGAGGAGGAAAACTCCGTCCTCCAGCTGCGGCTGCTGCGGGCAGAGCGGAGGCTTCTCTCGCCCCCACCGCTTCGGGCTCCTTTTGCATGAGCTCAGCTTGAATTTCGGGGAGGGTTTATGCCTTATTCTGGTACGCGCCGCCGTCCCTTTAATGCGTTTTATCCTAAATTCCTGGTGCTCGTCGGCCTCCCCTGCGCTCACGGCGCTCCGGCTGGGTTTAGAAGCGGCGGCCGGGTGTTCGCCGCGAGGAGCCGCTGGCTGTCACCGTCGTGTCTGGGGGTTTGGGGACGCCGCGTGCTGCCAGCTCGCTCAGGCGTCTCCCGTCCTTTGGACCCCGCAGGTTGTCATAGAAACGGATGCAGCATCTTATGCCTTCCGGTTCATGTGCTTTGATGATTTGGAGCAAGTTGTCATCCACGTCACCATGTCGCTTAAGAAGGTCTTTCCAGACTCGTCCCCTGGGTAAGGGTCTTCTGCTCCTCAGGGGTAGTTGTGTCGGTACCAGAGCGAACTCTTTGCTCAGCAAAGCCCCGAATATGGGATGGGTTCACAATTAGCGCCTTTTCACGGGAGAAAACCACACTGATGGAGGCCAGACCCTGCTCACCCATCATGTTGGGGAGGAGATTTCTGGCCACCCTCACGCCCAGGGGCTGTAGTTAAGCATGAAGTGGTGGGGATGCTCTTCTCCCGGCCCACCACCATGCACCCCTCTGGTCCTTCCCCAGGACGCTGCTCAAGAACTCCCCCCCCAACCTGTACGAGAGGATCCGGCAGATCACAGACTCTCTGGAGGACATGCTGCAGAGCAGCCCCGGGCCCTGCGGTAAACCCTTTTATTCCCCCAACACATCTCCTCCAGGATGGACCCAGGAGGGTTGGAGCACCCTGGGGCCCATCACAGCCCAGCGTCCGTCAACACTGGCTCTGCTGACAACCCCCACCCCTGCTGGCAGGGCACCTCTGGTGGCTTAGGTCAGAAGGAGCCCTCCTAGCGGGGGCTTCTCTCCACCAGCCCACCCCATCCCATGCAGCAGGAGCAGGTTTGAGGAGACGTAGCTCCCCAGAAAGGAGCAGGACGCTCAGTGTCTATCTGTGAGAACGTGTGGCTGTGGATGCTTCCACCCATCTCATACGGCATCGCCGCAGAACCAGGGGCTTTTCCTGTAGCCTGGTTTGGAGCGGGATACCTCCATTATCATCACTCGACACACCTTGCCTGGTATCTACATGGACCAAGCAAAGCCACCCACAGCCCCTGGTGTTGTGCGATCCCTTTTGGGTTGGCAGTAGACCACGCAGGACGTTCTGGCCCCTTTGAGGAGGGAAGGGAGAGCCTCCACCGTCCTTCTCCTGCTTTCTGCCCTCCCCAAAGGTCTTCTCCATGTTCCTGTGGGAAGGTTTGCCACCAAGCCTGCCTTCTCTTTGCAGGGGGCTTTTCGGAGACCTACGCTGCTTTATGTGATTACAACGGCTTTGCCTTCCGCGAGGAGATCCAGTGGGTAAGCTGGTCTGTCCCATGGAGAAGAGACAATGATAGAGTACCAACTGGCAGGCAGGGAAGCAGGATGCTCACAGGGCTGGTGGGGCTGCGGACATCCCAGGGACATCCTGGGGACCAGGGTCATCCCAGAGCTTGGAACTGCAGTTTTGCCTGGCTTGAGTGCCCCTTGCTCCTCGGTGGGGTGGAATCAAAGTGCAGGTAGGGATGAGATGTCTTGGAGCAGGTTGTTTCCCAGACCTTGGGACCTTGCTGGGTGTCCCTGGTGGAGGAGAGCCCCGCTGGGGCCCAACCACAGCAGGACTAGATGTTCCCCTCTTCCTCTGGGACACCGACTCCAGCCCACCTCTCCCCATACCCTTCTTCCCACCAGCCTGGGGGTGCGTTGTCTTCTTCTGGCCAGTCCCTGCAGAAGGGCTCCAAGACACAACCAAGCCATCCCACCAATGTGGGACACGTGCCCTGCCAGCCGCAGCACCAGAGGAGGTTTTAGGCTCGGGGTTTTAGGCAAGGGGCTCCCCCGTGGCCTCAGCTCCCTCCAGCAGCGCCGGGCAGCCGAGCCCTCCCCAGGACCAGGTGCTGAGCCTGACCCGTGCGTCCGTCCATCCGAACAGGACGTGGACAACATCTACCACAGCCAGGACTGCCGGGAGTTCAACCTGCTGGACTTCAGCCACCTGGAGAGCCGGTGAGTCCCCCGTGGCCGTGCCCGCGTGCGGTGCCTCGTGCCACGCCACCGCTTGTCCCCCATCCTCCCGGTCCACGGCAGGGGTGGCCCGACACGCTCCCGGCTCGTGTTAGAAGCTTTTCATCGCTTTACACGCCCCAAGGACGCCACATCTGCCGGCTGACGCTCCCCTGCACCAAACGCAACGAGCCCCATCCCACGGGGCCGACAGCCCCACGAGGCCAAGGCAGCCTCCCCCCCCTTCGTTTTTAAGACTTAAATAAGCCGGCGAGCTGCTCACGGGGGTGAAAACTGAACGTCACGGCGGCTTCTGGCAGCTCGTGGCTGTCAGGTGTTTCCCCATGCAAAGCAGGCGACGCTGCTCCCCCTCACGTATACAAATATACGTACTAAATAGCCGTCACGGGGTTATAACCTCGCAGCGGGGCGCTGGCCGTGCCCGGGTTCGTCCCCGCAGGGCTCAGCCACGTCTCCACCCTGAGCGAGGCGGAGAGAGGGTTCAGCTCAAACTTGTTTCCAGTGGAGCAAAACCCGTGGTGTTCTTTATGTGACAGCTCAGGATTAAAAAGACCAAAAAAAAAAAACCCAAAAAACCCAAGGTTTTGATAGAAGGATGCAAATATTTTGATGAATTTCATTTTCCCCGAGGGAATAATCTGGGGAAGATGAGCTGTGTTTGTGGGTCGCTTTAAACACATAGACCCCGGTCCTGCTTCCTTGGACGCTGTGGTGGGGCACCCTGGGGTTGGGTGTCTTGGGGCATCCCTGGGTTGGGTGTCTTGGGTGTCTTTGGGGACCAGTCTTGGCTCAGCCTGGCCCCTGACTCCCTCGTCCTTGTCACCCTGCAGAGACGTGGCATTGAGCGTCGCCGCCTTGTCCTTCAACCTGTGGTTCACCAAGCTCTCCTGCAAGGACTTCAGGCTGGTGAGTGACGGCGCCGCGGCGCTGGCGGTGCCAGAGATGGACAGGTTTCCAGAAAGGCTTTCTTCTCCCCTGCCAGAACCAGGAGATTTCGGAGCAGCTGCTCTACATGCTCAGCAAATCGGTGACACTGGAGGAGCTGGTGCTGGAAAACAGCGGGTTGAAAGCGTAAGCAAAGGTGTCGCAGGGCCCTGGTGTGGTGGTCTCGGCAGCCTGGTCCTGCTCCCTTCACATGCATGGAGCAGGGTGGTCCATGGACTCCCCATGGCCAAGGGGGTGTTGGTGCCCCATCTGCTCCTTCAGCATGAAGCTCACTGGGAGCAGAGACCCTCCCGTAGCCTGGAGGCCAACGAGCATCACCCACCCTTGGAGATGCTCTGCTTTCTCCTGCTGGCTCCTCAGATGGAGCCAGCTCTGCCACGTGGGCAGGAGCTGGTGGCACGTCCCTGTAAGGCCACAGGGTTGGCAACTGTGTCTGCTGGAGGTGGCCGTAGCTTGCTCAGACAGGTGGCCCTTCTCCCCGCAGTGACTTTGCGCAGAGGATGGCCCAGGCACTCAGCAACCATCCCGACTCTGTCCTGCACACCATCAACCTCGCTGGCAACCAGCTGGAAGACAGAGGTACCCAACTTCTGGGCCAGGATGAGTTTCCACCCATGAAAACTGATGTACAACTCCGGATCCCACTGGTGGCTGCCCCCTTTCGCTGGGGGCTGCAGCTCGGGATGGGACATGTGGCCGCTCAGGGCTCTCTGCTCTTTCATCAGGGATCGTTGCCTTCAGCCGGCACGTGGAGAAGAGTCCCAAGGGTCTGCAGAGCCTCAGCTTGGCCAGGACGATGCTCAGTGCCAAAGGTACAGCCCGGCATCCTGCTTTCCACCCGGGCGCCGTTGGTAGACTGGGCCCGGCGGTGCTTGGGGACAAGCTGGCACCAGAGGGCTGGCTGGAGGGGCTGCGGGGACACCATGGAAAGGCCATCTTCAGGGATGAGATGTCCTGCTGCTCCAGCTGGAGGAAAGTTGTCCCTTCCTCCGCTCTCTGGTGCGGGGGTCCCACAGGCATCCATCCATCCCTCCCTCCCCCTCTCCTCGAGCAGGGATGAGCACGTTATGCAAAGCCCTCACGGATAACAAAGCCATCGGATCCTCCCTCCGGCACTTGGACCTCTCCGGAAACCCCGGCAGCCTGGCTGGGGAGGACATCAGCGTGAGTGCCCGGGCTGCGGTGGGGTGACACCGCCGGGGCTCTGTCCCCTGTGTGGGCTTGATGGCTTCGGTCCCCTGGGGTCTGCACCCATTGCAGCACCCCGGGGGTGGGGAAGTCATGGCTGCGACACCTCCCTGCCCACCCAGGGGCTTTTGGGGGATGCACGGGGGGGGACATCCCCATGCATCTCCTCGTGGGAGGGTGGGAGATGCCACCTGGAGCAAGGAGGCACCCCAGGAGTGAGCAGCACGGAGCCGGGTCCCTCCGTGCAGGATTCATCCCTGTGCTCAGCAGGAGGGAGGAGGCAGCCCATGGGGATGGGGTGCTGGGTGGGGGGTGGGGGGTGTCAGGGTCCTGGGCAAAGCTGCTGAGCCCACTCTGCCCGCAGAACCTGCAGAGCCTCCTCCGCCAGTGCCACTCGCTCTCCCACCTCATCCTGGCCGGCACGGACTGCCCGTTGGATACTGTGAGTACCCGCGAACATCCCCCTTCCCAAAACCCTGCTGCGCTGCCGGGGGCGTGCTGCCACCCCATCCCAGTGGGCAGCCAGCCCAGTGATGTCCCACTCCGTTCCCACTACCGTGGGTGGGCTGGGGGACTCAGGGTTCAGCAAGAGGAAGAAAGGAGCCCCAGCGCGGGGCAGAGACCCCCCCTTTAGCACCCCCCGCAGCTCATCCCATCCCATCCCATCCCATCCCATCCCATCCCCCATCCCTCCCCACACCACTCACGTCCCCACCCTACGGCAGCTTTTTGGAGCCCTGGTCCACGGATGCCACGCCAGCCTCGTCCATCTGGATGTCTCCAAAAACGTGTACTCCCACAAGTAAGCCCCCAGGGCGGCGGGGAGGGGAGTGTGGTACCCAAGCGGGTGGCCGATGGTGGGCAGTAGATGATGCCACGTTGTGCCCATCCTTTTCAGGAGGGTGAAAACCATCTCCCCTGACATCAAGGAATTTTTCAGCCAAGCCTGTGCCCTCAGGCACGTCTCCATGGCGGGTACCAAGCTGCCGGCAGATGCTGTGAGGTGAGGTGGGGCCATGAGTCCACCGAGGGGAACAGCTTTGGAGTGAGCAGGACCTCGCTCAGGGCTCTGCATGTTAAGAGGGCTGGTGGGGAGGATGGATGAGGCTGTGAGAGGCGGAGCTCTGGGAAGGATGTCTTCTCCAGCACCCAGCTCCCACTGCCTGGACCGTTGGGGGTCCTCCACGGTGGGTGCCGGTGCTCCTGTTGCTCACACCGATGGGTGGCTTTGGTGACTTTTCCAGGGCGCTGCTGCAAGGGCTGGCAGACAACGGTCACATCAGTGACCTGCGCCTGGATCTCAGCAACTGCGAGGTGAGGGACCAGCACCCATGGGTGCCGTCAGTCCAGCCGGGGGGGGGGTCCCATTGCAGCGGGGGGCTCACTCCCTGTGTGGGAAGGTCCGTGCCACGTCTGCTGTGGGGCTGGGGTGACCTTCCCGACGGCAGGATCTCGTTTGCAGGGCTCGGCGCCTCCCCCTTGTACTGATGTCTTGCTGTTTCTTCCAAGCTGAGATCAGCGGGGGCCCAAGTCATCCAGGACCTCATCCCTGACGCCAGCTCCATCAGCGACCTGGACTTGTCTGACAACGGTAGGTTGCTTTTTTTTCCCCCCAGGCGGGTGAGCATCTCCTCCACCTGCAGGTCCAGCCACCACGGGCTGTTTGGCAGAGGCCAGCTCAGCCCCAGCATCTCGTGAGCTTGTAGTAGTCCCCGGGGAGATGGGTAGGGTCTGCTGCGCTTGCCTGCGTCTTGATCGTGCTGCCTAACGCAACATTAAACCACACTTGTCACCCGTAAAAGTCCTCCGGCGGCAGCAGCTGCACCGTTATAGCCTGTGTCTCATGGGGATGAAGGTACCCAACGGCCAGCAGTGGGTTCCTGCCTGAGAAATTACCACCTCGTCAGGCTTTGTGGATTTTTACCCCCAAAAGCAACCACCCCTCCACCTTCCCCAAGGCAGGCAGTCCTCACCTGTGCTCTTCTCCCTCTGCTGATGTCCTTCCCACGCGTGGCAGGCCTCTTCCATCACCTTCCATCATTGCATCCCGTGGTGGGCAGCAGTGGTGGCCCTCATTCGCAAAGAGCATCTCCAGCACGTGGAGCACGGGGTGACTTCTTCATCCCCTCCTGCCTCAGGGCTTGCCAAAAATTCTCATTTCACTTCTTTCTGGGTACAAGCCTCTTCAGCTCACTGAACCCGAGGTGGTCTCGCATTGCTAGCTCAGGGTTTGAAGCACTGGAAAGGTCTCCCTGGGCTGAAACTCTTCCCACCTCTCTGCAGGAGTTTACAGTCCTGCTGTGGCCACCGAAGCCGGGGGCGAGCAACCCTAATTATCGCAAACATCACCTCTGCCAGCTCTTAATTTCACCTAAAAGGCCCCAAACCTGAAAGCAGCCTTGCTAAGATCTCACAGCAGACCATGCAGTGCCTCGACAGCCAGATGGCTCTGGGAAAGCTGACGTGGTTTGAAGTCATCCAAAAACCTGTTCAGTCCACCAATGCTCCAAAAGCTCACTCTCTTACTCAAAATCTCCGGCCGACCTTTGCCAAAATGTACTTCTATTTTTGGCTTTCCCAGTAGAGCAGCTCTGTGCAGGAGGGATGGTCCTATAGATGGGTCTTGGTGCCTCTTGCCCTTGGCTGGCAGAGTGGCTTGGGTGAGCAGGTCCCTGCCCTGTGGGAAGGATGTCACCTTGCCCAATTTCCCTGGGGACACTGCAGCAGTGAGGACGGGAGTGCAGGCAGCTGCCTGCGAGCTGTGTGAACTCCTCCCATGTTGTCCAGGGTGGTGGTAGGGTGATGGAGGGCACGTCCCTACGGGATGGTGGAAAGCAAGTGCCATCTCTAGCTCCATAAGGGCTCCCTGTGACACCCCAAATAGTAGGAGTCCTCAGAGCGGGTGCTCCTTCCCTGGGGTCACTCCCCATAGGTCTTCGATCTCCTTGGGCGAGCCATGAAAAGGAGGAAGATCACAGAATCTNGGTCACTCCCCATAGGTCTTCGATCTCCTTCGATCCTTCTACGATCTCTCCTCCGTGAAAAGGAGGAAGATTGTAGAATCTTCTGGGTTGGAAGGGACCTTAAAGATCATCTTGTTCCACCCCCCTGCCCTGGGCAGGGACACCTCCCACCAGACCAGGTTGCTCCAAGCCCCGTCCAACCTGGCCTTGAACACCTCCAGGGATGGGGCAGCCACAGCTTCTCTGGGCAACCTGTGCCAGGGGCTCACCACCCTCGCAGTCATGAATTTCTTCGTAATATCTCATCTCAATCTCCCCTCTTTCAATGTGAAACCATTTCCCCTCATCCCATCGCTCCCCTCCCTGATCCAGAGTCCCTCCTCAGCTCTCCTGGAGCCCCTTTAGGCACTGGAAGGGGCTCTCAGGTCTCCCTGGAGCCTTCTCTTCTCCAGGCTGAACCCCCCCAACTCTCCCAGCCTGTCCTCCCAGCAGAGGGGCTCCAGCCCAGGAGACACTCAGGAGTTGCCCTGGGCATCTCTACCATCCCACCTTGGCAGCTTGGTGGCTCTGCAGGTCACCCTTGGGGGACTACCCTGCCACTTTGATGCCACCTCTGTGGTCCAGGCTGCTTGGAGCATCCCGGTGGGTGTCTCCTGTCTCTCGCAGGCTTTGACCCTGACATGGTGACGCTGGTGCTCTCCATCGGCAGAAGCAAGTCCATTAGGCACGTCTCTCTGGGGAAAAACTTCAACATCAAATCCAAGTAAGTGCAAAGCCGCAGCGCCTGGGCCAGTAGCCGTCCTGGCACCGTGCCCCCAGCTCACCTCCCTCCCCCCCATCCAAGTCCATGGGCTGGTTGGAGATGCCAGGGATCGCCTGCCCATCCTGCCTGCTCCAACCCAACGGGCAGCCCTGGTCTGTGGTGGGACCATCCCCTGCTCCTGGCACGGTTCCTGTAGGATCGCAGGCGCTGTGGGGCCACGGTGGGGGGACGGAGCTCTGCCGGTGGCCCCGGGGGGTGCGTGTGTGTAACCCTCCTCACCTCTCCCGCAGGGAGGGACTGGCGGATGTCCTGCACCGCATCGTCCAGCTCACCCAGGAGGACGACTGCGTAAGTCCGGCTTGCCCTCAACCGTCCCACCCATGCCCTCAGTCGCCCTCCGCTGCCACCGTGCCGGGGTGCCGTCCAAATCCCTCCCGGCGCAGTCTGGGAGCAAATCTCCCTTCCCTCCCACTGCCATTCAAATCCTTCTGCTCTTATTTTCCTCCGTCTGAAGCAGATGCTCAGGCAGAGAAGCGAGAGCTGTTCCCATTCATCTGGGAAAGCGGGAGCCGGTGTCTGGCTCGAGGTGCGGAGGAGATGCTCGGTGTAACCTGGCTGCAGCCCAGATTTCCAAAAAAAACCCCAAAAAAACAACCAACCCCTCTTTCCTCCCTGCTGCCTGCCAGGGATCTGAGCTAAATCCAGGGTGTTGCCCGAGCACCCGTTGCCCTGCCTTTTTTGGGGGTTCGGCATCACTTGTGCTCCCCTCCAAAGCCAGGACCAGGCAGCCGCCGGCCCGGCCGGGGCTGGAGGCTGTGTCTGCAGTGGTGACGCGTATCCTGATGCGTGTCCCGGCCACCTCTCCCCCTCCTTGTCCCCTTTCCAGCCTCTCCAGTCCCTGTCCCTGGCCGAATCGCGTCTCAAGCTGGGAACCAACGTCCTGCTGAGCGCCCTGGGCAGTAACACCAGCCTCATCGCTCTGGACATCAGCGGCAACGCCATGGGGGACACGGGGGCCAAGATGCTAGCCAAGGCCCTGCAGATCAACACGAAGCTCAGGTAACAGCAGTCCATGTCACCCTGTGGGTGATGTTCCCACCTTCGTGCCGGGTCATCCCGATACAGTGGTCTGGGTTGCGATACTGATGCCACCAGAAGAGGCTTATGGCTACTGGTGGCTGTGGGTGCTGCCCTGGACCGCTGATGCCATCAGAGGAGGTTTATCATGGCTACTGGTGGCCATGGGTGCTGCCCTGGACCACTGATGCCATCAGAGGAGGTTTATCATGGCTACTGGTGGCCATGGGTGCTGCCCTGGACCACTCCTGGGGCCATGACTGTCTCTTGCTCTCATGACAGTCGTCTGGTGGCGCTGGCAGGGGACATGTGAAGGGCAGGAGAGCAGCTCAGTCCCTGCCCTGGCACCTGCCAGCTCTTTGCCAGGTCCTTGCACAGCTTGCCATGCTGCAGCTGGACCTTTGCAGTCGTTGCCATCACCCCACGCTCTGGCGTCTGTTCCTAAAATGCCCTTTTTTGACCACGTTGTGCCCACAAAGGCAAGGCAGGGATGGCTGCAGGGGGCAGGGAATGGGGAAAGGACTGCCTGGCCGTGTCCTCCCTGCCCTTCACTCCCTCCAGGCAGCCACGGACTTTACAGGTCCTTCCAAAATCCAAGGAATATTGAGGTTCAGAGGTTTTTTTGACCCCATTTCCAGGCTTTCTGGTGCCTGGGGTCAGCCCTGGGCTCACTCCTCCTGGCGTGCTGCAGTGGCCGGAGGGTGGGCGCCCACCTCGGGGCAGCGCGGGTGAGGACAGGGCTCACTCCTGACCTTCTCTTTGCAGGACCGTGGTTTGGGACAGGAACAACACAACCGCCCACGGGCTCCTGGAGGTGGCTCAGGCTTTGGAGAGGTAAGGAGGGAGCAGCTTGGTCCTCCTGGCTTGCTGCCATCGTGCAAAAGAGCCTCTAGCATCAGGATGTCACCATCCCCAGGGCCTCTTGTCCCCTCGAAGCAGCGAGTGCATCACACGGTTGCATGCAGGTCCCAAGGGAGTTGGTCTATGGCTCGGGTCTTGCAGCCAGCAAAGCAACCTGCCACCCATTCGGTGATGGCACCTTTGGTACTGACCTCAAGGTCCCCCCTGGGCTCTGCCTCCCAACCCAGCACAGCCCCACATCCCCCACGGTGGTGGCTCCGGCAAGCCTGGGGAGGGGGATCTGCTGTTGGTGGAGACATGGTGCTCTTCTAGCTGTCTTTCATGGGAGGGAGAAGTTGTCCACCTGCCAAATGCACCATCAGGTCTGGTGTTTGGCCATGCAGGTTCTCTGGAGGTCTGAAGATGAAGGGGGTGGACGGAGAGCCTGGGTGGGTGGTTGCTGCTGCCCCGTTGGGGTTTGCTGCTGGCTGGAGTTTGGCCATCCCCATCTCCAGGGTTGGACCCTGGTGCAATGTCTGAGATGCTGTCGGGTGGGCTCTGGCCTCATGTCATGCCTGTGTGGAAGTGTTTGGTGGGGATGAACCCTGGGAGGCCGAGGGGACCACCAGCACCCTGGTCCAGCATCACGTGCTGCCTCGCAGGAATTACACCCTCAAGTCCATGCCCTTGCCGATGAGCGACGTGGCGCAGGCGTACCGCAGCAACCCCGAGAAAACGGAGGAGGCGGTGCACAAGGTGTGTGTGCGTGTAAGGGGGGGACGGACACACACACACCGTGGGGCTGGGTGCCACCTCCAGCCCGCCTGCTGATGGCCTCTCGCCCGCCGTGCAGCTCCAGTCCTGCCTGACGAGGAACCAGCTGCGGCGCACGCTGCCCGCGCAGACCTTCCGCCTGCAGCAGGGCATCCTCACCACCTCTTCCGAACAGGTTTGCCGGCCAAATCGCTGCACGGGGCCGCCTTCCCCTGCCCCAACCCACCCCGGTGAGCTCTCGCGTGGAGCACAAATCCCCCTTTTCCACCTTTCCCAAGTGAGGGATGAGAGTGGGGCCAGGCAGAAAGGATATCTCCGAGGAGAAACCCTCCTGGTTGCATCCACATACACAACGCTGGGACATCTCGCACGCTGCCCCACGCAGCGTGTTCCCGGCTCCCTGTGCGCAGCAAATCCCCACCACCACCACACACGGCGTCCCCAGTTATCAGGCGGGGATGCTCTGGGGGGCTGTAACCTGCCTGTGCCCCCCCTCTTGCCCCACGGGGCAGCTCCCAGCGCATCCTTCTCCGGGAAAGCGACGGCAAAGAAGCCGGGGTGGGGGGGAACTGGCAGTGCCGCTCCGGCGTCGGTGCGTGATGCAGCCTCTCCGCGCTCCAGATGGTGAACGAGATCTGCCTGAGCGTGCAGAAGCACGTCGACATCCTCAGCGCCTGCTCGGGCAAGGAGGCGGAGGCGGACATCCTCTGCGCGGAGGAGGCCATCAGGAACGCCAACCTCTCCATCAGCGTGAGTCCGCCGCGCGGGGAAACCCCTGGGCTCGCCCGGCTTCGATTCGGGATCGAAGCGGGTTATTGATTAGTTAACGACATAATTAAGCAGCAGCAGCAGCCGGGGAACAGCGGAATCGTCGATGCAACGGCTGCGCACCACTGAGCTCTTGCAAAATGTTAAACAGCAGCTGCGGATTTCTAAATCCTCTTCTAGATCAAGTCCCAAAATGTTCTTAATCACCCCCCCTCCACATGCACACCGCTGTCTGCGCACCCCCCGGTGAACTGGGGGTTACAAGGGCACCCCCTACTCATGCCCCCACTCCTTGGGGGAGGTGGGTGCTCCAGCTTTGGGCGCACCCTGCAGCCCAGGGATGTCCACACTGGTGAGAAACACCCCCTGTGTCCTTGGGGGGGGGGTCCCTCCTTGGGGTACCTTCATCCCACCCCATCCGGACGCAGCCCAGCGATGCGGATGCTCCACCAGCCCATGACGAAGGCCACCACGTTGGCTGCTCCTGGCACCGTCAGCCCTGGTTTGATCCTCCTGGTCCCGCTTCTCGTTCCCCATCCCCTATTCCTCTTCTATTTCTCTTCAAACCACCTCTTTTTCCTTTTTCCCAGCTCTCTTAGCACCCCTTTTCCCAGCTCTCTTAGCACTTAATCTGGTGGAGGTAGAATTGAAGAGGACAGTGCTCATGGTGGAAAGGTGGTGAGAGGGATGGGAAAGGATCTCTCCCAACGTGGGCACCAGCACGGCTGGGCACAGGGGGGAAGGAGGGTTAGTGAGTGGTGGGGAGCAGTTGGGGGTCCATCTGGGAGGACACGGGGACTGTGAGGGGCCCAGCAAAGCCAGAAGGTTTCCCCAGGTGATGCTCTTCCATGGGGCAGCCATGGATGGAGGGCTGCGCGTGGAAGGATGGAAAGCGAGGATGAGGTGCCGGGGGATGATCCACGTCGTCTCTCTTCCCATGGCAGATCCTGCCCCTCTTGTACGAAGCGGGAAACACCCCGTACCAGAACGGCAAGCTGCAGCACAAGCTGGAGTGTCTCACGGAAGAAGCGTCGCAGACCTGTGGCCGGGAGATCCAGGTTGGGTCCCACGGGGAGTACGGGATGCTCATCAGCCTCGGCCCGAGGATGAGGGACGTGGCGTCTCCTGGAAACCACGTGCATCCTGATAGAAAAGACACCAAAAACCCCCCTTTCCTCCCCAAACTTCAGGCGATCATGCAGGCAGCGCTGGACACGGCGCACAGCCTCTGCCCGGCCGTGGTGCAGAAGAGCGGGGTGAGGGACCAGCTGGTCAACGCCATGTCGGAGCGGATCTACCTCCAGGACCACCTCAACCTCAGCACCGTCCTGGACCAGATGGTCACCGATGTCTTCAGCAAGCTGAAGTGGGTGATGTGCCGTGTCCTCCATAGCCCAGGGCATGTCTTGGGTGCCACGGCCGAGCATCCATCTCCCAAACAAGGGTCTCCCTTGGAGGGGGCGGGGCTGGCCCCATAGCTTGCAGGGGTGGTGGGTGCTGGTCCTCACACCCTTCTCTCCGCTCCCAGTGAAATCAAGCTGTCCGTCACAGCCGCCGTGGCCGACTGCATCGTGGATGCCGTGCTGGGAGACCTGACCATCGCCCAGTGCAAGCTGGTGAGCACTGGGGGCCACCAGCCCCTGCTGCGGGATGGGGATGCAGGACTGGGATGCGGGATTTAGGGGGGGTGTCTGGGTACCCTGGCACAGCCCAGGCGCTGTCCACCGCGGTGACAGCAGATTTGCCATCCAGGAAGCAGGACAATTCCCACCCAGGCTGGTTTTCCTCCCAGGTAATCCTCTCCCGGTGCGGTCACCGCAGCATTAAGGTCCTGAGCGAAGTCCGGGAGCTGCCGCGTAGTGTGGGGGGGGGTGTGCCGGGGTGAAGCCGGGCACCGGCCGCTCGTGCACCGGGGCAGGCGTGGGGCAGCTGCGCCGGGGCCGGCAGCCAGCTAATCAGGCCTAAATCCCCTCGTAAATCCCGGCTGCAGGGTAGGGAGCGGAGCAGCCCGGAGCATGCGGGGCGGCCGGGCGCGCTTCAGCCCCCGGGATAATTTAAGCACTTCCTAATGGTTTTAGGCAGAGAGCCTCCCCAAGCTGGGGCTCGACCTCCCGCCGCTGCTGCCGCCGGAGCCGGCTGAGGACGATGCCGCCGCGCCGGCGAGGGGCAGGAATCCTTCGGATCTCGCTGCGGAGGAGGTAGGCTCCGACCCCGCTGCCGCCGCGTGGTGCCCGCGCTATAACCGCCTTTTATCCGCCTTTACCGGATGACGCCGGGGCTTAACGGCGCTGCCTCTCCGGGGGTGCCCGCACCCCCGGCACCCCCCTCCCTAAGGCAATTAGCGCTGGGAAACAGGACCGTTAGCCTGCCCGGCCATGCTGCCCGCCCTGCCGGCACCGGGAGCGTGTCCTTGTGGTGGCCCACGCCGGTCCCGGCCACAGACAGCCCCTCCGGCCAACTGTTGATTTGGGACCTAAGATCCAGGGCAGCGGCGGTGTTCCCGGCTGGGAAAGCATCCCATCCGGCATCGTGGGTGGTTTCGGCGCCGGCTCCAAGAGGAAGGGGGAGTTGCGGTCCAAGGGGGTGATGGAAGGGTTGTGCCCATCACTGGGCGATGCTGGGCTGGCTCCGGCTGCCGCGGGGACACGCCGCTCGCCACAGCCGGCTTGGCAACGCCAGAGCCGCCACCGTCCCTTTCTCCCCGCAGTACAAGATGGCCCTGCGGCGGAAAAACAAGCATTTCAGGAGCATTCGGCCCACGCCAACCGTGAGAAGTAAGGTCACCGTGGGTGTGCTGTGCCACCTCCGCCGGGGCACGGCAAGGGACGGGGGGGCTCACCACGGTGATCGGTGGGGGACACCGATGGGCAGAGCCATCGGCGATGATGCTGAAGGCTGTGGGGAGTGCCTGGCAAGGATCTGGCCCCTTTGGAGAGCCTCTCCCGGTGCCGTGGTGCGGCTCTGCAGGCAAAGCTCACTTTGAGCTTGTTCTTGTGTTGTTTTCAGGGTTTTTGGGGGAGGGGGTGGGGTATCGGCTGGCTCAGTGCCTATGGGCAGCGGGGTGAATGCCCCGAGCTCCCTCCCCACGTCGCCAAGGCAGGGGTGGGAGGTTTGTCGGTGGCTCTGGATGCTGCGGCGTCTCCCCCCCGCCAGGAACCACCCTGTGCGTGGGCATCACCCACCCACCCCCTCCGGGGACCTGGCACAGGGAGGAGATGTTGCCCATGAGTGCTGCCGGTGCTGAGCTGCCCCAGGCGTCTCTGCCGCTGGTGTTGCCCCACGGAGCCCTGTGTGTCTGGGAAGCGGTGGGGGGACAGGATCCGGGGAGGGTCACAGGCAATGAGCAGCTGATGGGGTGACTTCTGCTTTTCGGGGCTTTGGCTGAAGCAGAGCTCTTGCTGCACCCCAGCACCTGGCACCCAGGTGTCCCCAGGGGACCCCTGATGTCCCTGAGCCCAGGAGCATCCTGACCCCTGACGTCCCCAAACCCCACAGCATCCTGACGTCCCCAAACCCAGGAGCATCCTGACGTCCCCAAACCCAGGAACGTCCTGGACATCCCCAAACCCAGCAGCGTCTTGACCCCTGACGTCCCCAAACCCACCAGCATCCTGACATCCCCGAGCCCAGCAGCGTCCTGACCCCTGACGTCCCCAAACCCAGGAGCATCCTGACGTCCCCAAACCCAGGAGCATCCTGACGTCCCCAAACCCAGGAGCATCCTGACGTCCCCAAACCCAGGAGCATCCTGACGTCCCCAAACCCAGGAGCATCCTGACGTCCCCAAACCCAGGAGCATCCTGACGTCCCCAAACCCAGGAGCATCCTGACGTCCCCAAACCCAGGAGCATCCTGACGTCCCCAAACCCAGGAGCATCCTGACGTCCCCAAACCCAGGAGCATCCTGACGTCCCCAAACCCAGGAGCATCCTGACGTCCCCAAACCCACCAGCATCCTGACATCCCCGAGCCCAGCAGCATCCTGACCCCCACCCTGGGGGTAACAGGGGGTGTGTGTGAAGAGCTGCCTGCAGAGCAAAACGGGGGTGCATTTGTGGGTGCCCCTCGCTGGGCCAGCGCTGGCAAGAGCTCGTGCCGTACAGCTGCTCCGTGCCGCAGGTCTCGGCTCACTCCCTGCCTGAGCATCCCCCCCCTCACCCCCCTCCACCCCCCGCAGCATCCCATGCACACACACCCCCGGGGACGGCGGCAGGATCCGTCCCCGGCTACGCCGCAAAGCCGCTGCCCCGGAGGGGCGGCCGTGGCCGCGCTCCCCCTCCCCGTGGCGTGGCACGACGCGGCGCAGCCAGCGCCCCGTTGACCCTCCACGCGTGGGCGAAGGTGACGGCAACGGCGGCGATGGCGACGACGACGATGATGATGATGATGGGGAGGCCTGGCGAGGCCGGGTGCCAACCGAGGCCCTCTCGCCCTTCGTAGGTGTCTCGGAGCTGGAGCCGGCGGGAAGAGACGCCAACGGGCTCCGAGCTCACCGGGCGCCACCGTCACTCAGCCTCGCCGCGCCGCCGGCACGCCCTGCCTCCACAAAGGATGCTGAGCCTGCGAGCGGCTCGCTCCCCTCCACGCAGCCTGCCACCGCCGCCGCCACCGCCGGATCCCTTATGGACCTGCCGACCGCCGGCCAGAAGCTGGAGCACTGCACCAAAGCCAGGCCCCGGCCCAACCGCCGCCACAAGCAGCCGCCCAGCAAACCCAATGTAAGCTGGGGGGGGGGCGGGCGGCAAGGTGGTGGTGGTGGGGGATTTGGGGTTTTTCTTTTCCCCCCTTATTTTTTTTT